>JALJCO010010581.1:0-113233 GCA_023101725.1 Atherinomorus stipes | reverse complement strand
AATATGCAAACTTCTTACATTTCAGTGAACTGATAGTTGTTCACTTGCAGTGTATCTGAGTTGGTGTGATGGACATTGATCCCATCTCCTTCTCTGTCCTAACACTGCGTCTATACTTCATCTTAATGGAAATGATTGATTTTAAAGTAATTATTATTAAATGTAAACACAGCAGTTAATTTTGGATAGTTAAAATCATAGAGATCCAAGTTTTGCCATTTAGTCGCACACTGCTGACTTTCTTAAGCACATCTGAAACGCAGATCAGGTGAAAATCATCCAAAAGAATCATCATTACCCTGTTTTGAAAGCACAAGTCGTTTAACGCATTGCTTCATCCTCTGAATCCACGGCCACACATGCTCCACAGACACGCTGGAGAGCGAAAACATTTCAGTTCGGAGCCAACATTCTGTAAATATTAACATTGTTCTCGTTGTTTGGGTGTTATCACTCTCTATTTTTTAATACTGACTGTAACTTCATTCCATCTTTATCTACTTTTTGTATTCTAAGTTCAACTTTCCATTGTACTGTAAATATTGTACATGAGGTTGAGATTATAGTCTGGATTTATTTACGGACATCTGTGTGGTGGACTTGTAATGCCAAATATACTTCATTTGGCGGCAAACATGGAGACTCGTTAGATAAATGAAGTTGATGCTTAGCTTTTAACATGCCAGTAGTGGCGTCACTGTCATACAAAGGGGTGCCGCATACAGTTGCTCAATTCGGTCTAAGTGAAAGAAAGTTAAAAGGGAAATTATTTGTATGCAGACGTGAATGTATATTTCTGAGAGTCTGCAAATACACAAGAAAAAAATTCTTCTTCAGTCGTGATGCCTTCGTGAAGGAATTCGTATTTGTTTTAAGCATTGACTGAGTTTAAGAGTCAACAATGTTTACTGATTGGATACACGTGTGTTGTTTGACTGAATATGGATCATGTCTGCAACACGACTCTTATGTACTGATAGTTTTCAGTCACGTGACCTGCCGGGAGCAAAAGGTGACGGGGCGCAGACAGACCAGAGGATAGTTGTTGAAATCATGTGTCAGTCGCCGAGAAGGAAAGAAACACGAACAAGTTGGACGGGTTGGACACTTGTGACCCGTATAGAGAACCGACTGCCGTATATGAGCCATTAAACATCGCCACGTCCCTGCTGAGCTGCATTCAGTGATATTTGTGTGTGGGGGCGAGGGGGTATGGGGGGTTCCTGAGGAGCACAGTGCCAAAGCATCTAGCCATTCACTATCAATAAGCACAGAAAATTCCAAAAGTTCTTGGGAAGTTCCCGATAAACAAAGCACCCTCACATCAAACAGCATCTACAGTTCATGACATCAGTCTTTGATGGTTATCACCAGCTTTGGGTGCTTTTTTTCTCCTAACAATTGGAGGGCACTTACTGTCAGGCAGATGCTGAAATTGACTTCAGAGTTTAACAAAGCTGTAATGAATAGATAATAAATGATATTTTTCCACTATACAGAGCCATAAGTTGGAATTCTACCAGATTTATTTTTATCAAAGTACATCTGAGATGAAATATAACAAGATTTTTTATTAAAAAAGAGCTCCTTGTGGGCTGTAAATTCAAAAGTGACTCTGTCAAAGCACTTTGTTCTGTATGTGATGTTATTACACAGTGTGAGATCAGAAAATCCAGATTGTGATGTCATAGCATTGAGGATTACATACTGCAGTGGTGTAGACCATGAGATGTGACAGTGTGGGGTCCTGTCACTATGCCTCCGATTGGTCATGCGTCCTGGCTACTTGGCTACAGGGACGTCCCTTTGGCTGACTGGTTAGCACGCGTGACTCACCGGGAGTCTGGGACTCGGCCGGCCGAGTGGAGCGAGAATCAGCGGACCTCAGTGAGTCCCACCAGTACAGTGAATTAAATTCTGCTGATTGAACAAATACATGGCAGGAAGAAGACTTGTTAACTCCACAATTCCCAAAATATTAATGACGTAATCAATAAATAACTGATATGATATAGTCGTCATATACTAATTTGACCAGAGTATACGCACTCGGACAAACTAGACTACACCACTGCAAAAGCGATTGATAGCATAACATTAAAAAAGAATATATATATATTTAAAAAAGACATTAATGTGCCTGCTGTAGTTCAGCCTTTCTTTTAGTTTTAGTTTGTTTTATTCTTTCATGTGTGCTTTCATGCATAATGGTGCTGTCAAGTTCAGAAATCTTGTATTTGAAGCTGATTTGTGCCTAAATGTTAAGTCTTAACTGTTTAAATGCTGGTTTGTAGTGAATCACGTTGCAAATTAGTTTAGAGATTTTTCCAGGAATGATCTTGTTCATTGAACTCTGGAAAAGATGTTTACATTTGTGAGATGCAATGCTGAGCTCAAGGTTTTTTAGCTACTGTGAATTGTTGTGCCTCTAGTAAGCCAAGGATTGGGGGGGGGGGGGATCCAAATTACCTCAGGAGCACACACACAGCCAATATTATGTCATTACACTACAGTGATAGAGTGGTTAATGGACTTGCACACCAGGATAGGAAAAGGGCTTTTCCCTCATTGGTCTGTAGGATGTTTTAGCTGCACTACTTTGCAGATTAATTTTATTCACATTCACATACTGACAGAAGAAATGCAGTGATCAGATGTATTAAAATAACTGCTGTGTCTATTTAAGATCTGCTGTATATTCAGTGGACTTTGCTGTTTTAGTCACATCATGAATTGATTTCTCACCGAATATTCTCATTGTCAAAAAGACCCAATTATGTAAAAGTGTTGAAAAGCTGTAAAATGAAAAAGAAAGTGCTTTGTTCTGTCGCTACGGTTTGTTTATTCATTGTGCTTTTTTTTCTGATTTTAAACTTTTTTTTCTTGGATAAATAGGTTGTCTATGGCTTTTAGAAATGCAATATGCTTTTTACTTGTTTCTACATGTTCTTAATGTGTACAACTTGAGGTGACATTGGGGGGGTCCTTAATAAAAATGTGTTACTGTAATAAACGTGTTTCCACTTTTTATTGTTGGACATCGCAGCCTTTCATTAAGAGAACCATCATCACATTTTTACAAAGGGGTTCAAAAGGTCGTGTGTCCATACAAAGATTGCAGTTTGTGCAAATGCTACACTTTATTTGTTGTTAGCGACGCGTTCATGTACACATCATGAACACAACACGTTCCTAGAGTTTTTGTGACACGAGGAAGCTCGCATTGACACTAGAGACACTGAAACTCCGAAGCCTCTGACACTTGAGTGAGACAGACAAGCTGGAAACTGCTTCAAAGCCCCAATCAAATCTGCGTGATGACTGATGACGTGAAGCTCACTGACACACTGAACCATATGCTGCGTTCCATTTCAACTCGGAAGTCGGAAATTCCCAGTTCCGAGTAGGAAGTTTCAACTGGAACGCCCCCCTGAAGTCGGATTTCCCACTCGGAAAGTCGGACAACTCTCACAGCTCCGAGTTCAGATTTAAAGATGGCCGCGCCCTGTGTTAGCAGTTTTAGAAGCTTCTATAATGTTACATTTATTTACACTTAACAATATTTTGTTGCATAAATCAATCGTACACGTAGTGTTGGTTTATATAGATGTAGGTGGAAGCTGCTGTAGTGAAATTCACATTTTTCATGTGGTATATGTGAACTACAACACCAGCTGTGCCAACAACGGCTAATAGCAATAGCCTTAGCAAACACGTTGTTTTGCTAGGTTGCTAACTGGTTTTCCGACCAGTGAGCTGGAACGCAAGTTGGTCGGGTGTGACGTCACCCCCCAGTTCCCACTTCCCAGTTCCGATGAAAATGGAACGCAGCAATATTACTGCTACACTTTCAAAAATGTTCATACTTCGCGCGCCGGCGGCCCAGAACTAAGTACGATCCAGCTGGCTGTCTCACTCGCCGTCAGGCTTCATCTTTGGTTCTACTGACTGTTCCTCAGTTCAGGGGCGCAACTACATACCGGCTGAGGGGTATGCAGACACGTCATTGTGCGCCCCCCCCCGCCAGTGAACAACAATTTAAACTAAATAACTGTTTACAATTCAGCATTTATTTAGCAACAAAATAGTAAATTAGACCAATCTGCTGCCTTCCCCTGTTTTCTTATCACTCTTCTCCCCTTCTTTCTCTCCTTCTCCATCCTCACACCTAAATGACAGGAACTTTGTTAAATGGAGCAGTCTTTCAGCTTCACATTAAGACAGTTGTGAAGTCAGCCTGTGAGGACCGTATCAGCAACATTCTGGACTAAACTGCCGCCATCTGAAGGACTTTAGGGAGACATGCAAGGACAGAGTTTCGGTAGTCTAGTCTACTAAAGATAAATGCAGAATTCCTGGTGAGACACCTTTGATCCTAAATGTGTTCTAGAAGTGATAAAAGTAATGTAATTAATCAGGATTATTTTTTTGACAGCCTTAATATATATATGGCCCATATATATATATATATATATATATATATATATATATATAAATATATATATACAGTATATATATATATATATATATATATATATATATATATATATATATACACAGGTTTACCACATACCAATGAAACGTGGAACTTGTATAGTTTCAAAACTCGTAGTTAAATCACATAAAAATATATGAAATTTTATTTTAATTCTACAGGATGTAAGTTATTGGACACTACATCTACAGGTAATTAGATTGATCTAATACATCACAACCACTCTGCAGTGTTAGGCTATACCAGAAGTAGGGGGACAATTTTGATTCATAAAAAAAGAACACTCTGCATCAGCATACATAAATGATATTCAAAGTTTACTCAACGTTGCCTTTTAATTTTTAAAAAAATATATTTAAAACCTCCTGCTTGTCATTAGAAAATTCAGTTACAAAACAAAATAATATTTCTCTATAGACTTCTCAGAGGTTATTCAACATGCTTTATTGTGCCTAAAATAATATCTTTAACTACTATCAGTGGTTCAAGAATAAGAGTAAAATATAATTCCACATTCCTATCTAAATAAAGAATGTGGAATGAAATAATTATTAAAATTATGCCATTTCTTTATCAGAAAATAAATCTACTACAGAACTAATGACAGCTCCTGTAATTCATCTCACTCCCAAGTTCCACATTTGACCTATTTTATGATTCATCATCTAGTTATTTGATACTTGTCTGAGAAATAATAATTATAATAAAAAATAACCACAAACAACTTTGTTTATGCTTTTGGGGGGGGGAGGGGGGGGGGGGGGGGTATTTTATATTGTAAATAGCCCACTCATCAGCACACAGTTGCAAGAAGACAACAGTAACCTGCCGTTTTACTTCTATTAGTTTATGCTAACCTATGTAGGCTGCAAGAAGCACAAACTACTTAATTTACCTGCCGTCTTTGAGCCACTTGGAGAAGCTGGTTTTCATTGCGGCAACATCTTTCTCCTTCGCCCTCTTTCTCTTTCTATTCTGAGCCCCCGTGTCCAGTAACGCTCCAGTCCAGTAACGTGCTGGACTGGAGCACCTCGCGGGAGGCGGCAGAGGTGAGGGGGGGGGGGGCGCTGATAAGTGACGTGCCTCTGTTATTGGTGAATAATAACGATCATAATATCACTTATTACCCAAAGAAGAATGTAGGCTATACTTGAAATAATTTTTTCCCTCATCGCTTTGGCGCCCCCCTCAGCGCAGCGCCCCTATGCGCCGCATATGCTGCATACCCACTTTTTGCGCCACTGCCTCAGTTCATAGTGTGCGTACTGCGTACTCGTGTACTTGTGAGTACAGACTTGTAGGCAGAGCCGGATTAAGTAAATGGACTATACTAGGCAGACTGTATATTTTGCCCCCCCCCCCCCCCCCCCCCCCCTTCACCCCTTATTATTAAGAACTATTAAATTATCCTTATCCATCGTGAGTGTCATTGTTAATGCAGTAATTTCAGCAAATAACCAATAGGTGTCAGCAAACTATGAAAACAGAGCAAACAAGATAAATGTTTTAAGCTATTGCATTTTACAGAAAATCTTAATTAAATATGTTGATTAAATTGAACAGTTAAATAGTCAAATATATTAAGATCAATAAAAACTTGCAGATTTAATTAAAATTAAGATTTGCAGTAACATTCATAGTACGAGAAAGTGTGCTATCGTGATAAAGATGTTTATTTTCATGGACAAGCATCACCTCATTTCCATTTTCTGGTATTCAACACCCATGCAGCTCAGCTCCTCTTCTGGATTGTTCAGCAATTTTTCTGCACTGGTCTGGATGTTTCTCTCGACGGTTTGCTTTGCTAGACTGCATTCTACAAGGAGATTTGATCCCAAAAACATTGGAGAAAAATTACTAAATACCTTGATCCTTTTGTTAAACCAGGAGTACTTTTTTCACTTTTCTTTACTAACCTGCTCAGACTGCCAAGGCAAATGAGTCTGAATTGGGTGAACAAAAATTTTGTACTTCTGTGATGGCGCTACTGATGATGTCGGTGACAGAGCTGCAGGTGTTGATGGCGGCGGAGCTGCTGATGATGTCGGCGGCAGAGCTGCAAGTGTTGACGGCGGCGGAGCTGCTGATGATGTCGGCGGCAGAGCTGCAGGTGTTGATGGCGGCGGAGCTGCTGATGATGTCGGCGGCAGAGCTGCAGGTGTTGACGGCGGCGGAGCTGCTGATGATGTCGGTGGCGGAGCTGCAAGTGTTGACGGCGGCGGAGCTGCTGATGATGTCGGCGGCAGAGCTGCAGGTGTTGATGGCGGCGGAGCTGCTGATGATGTCGGCGGCGGAGCTGCAGGTGTTGACGGCGGCGGAGCTGCTGATGATGTCGGCGGCGAAACGGCTAGAGCTGACGGCGCCAACCGCGCAGCGTCTCCCACCACATCCGTCTCCCGGCCTGGTTCGCCCTCTGCTGACTCGAGCAGGTTCACAGCGGTCGAACGGCTGCCCGACAGAAACTTCTCTAAAGTCCCCTGCAGTTTGTTCTTTTGTTCCTCTTCATTTTTTTTTTCTTTTTACGTTTTGCTGCGCCTGAAAGCTTCTTGAATGTCATGGCGCCTACTCAAACGACCTGCCAGCTTGCTCTAATGTCCCGCTTAATCTGATCTCTGACCGCTGCGAAGTCCCGTATGTAACGTAATGTTACGTTAAGTTAAACAATGTCACTATTTTCAAGAGTCTTCAAAAATTATTAACTAATTGTCTTGAATCAAGACTATTTCTAGTTAATAAATTTGGTATATCAACACTGAAATAAATTGTAGACAAAACATTAGCATATTTTATTCTTATTTTTTCTCCCTATGTCTGGGCCCCCCCCCCCCCCCCCCAGCCAATCAGGCCCTAGGCATGTGCCTAGTCAACACGTTCTCATTCCTAAGGCGTCAAAAACTGCAGCTCGGTCAGTGGCCCTATGCTTGAAGAAGTGACGCTGTGGGGACCCTTCTGGCGTCACTTTTGGACAATCTGGGATGGTTGATTGATATGAGACCGTGATGCTGTCAAGTTAGTGACACGCATTACCCACGTCCGGATAGACTGAGCTGGGAAAAATAAAACTTCCCTTTACACTTATACAGCCAGAAGAGAAACGTTTTGTATTTAGTACCTAGACTATTGTATACCTATGAACCACTGGTAATATTCTACGAATATACTTAAAAACATTATAGATAAAACATTCAAATATAACCACTGGACGAAAGTCATTGAAGTCATGTCCTGGATCTGTGACACGTCTGTCACAGCCACTGCAAGGCCCCGATGCTGAACAATATACCGTAATTTCCGGAATACAGCCGCTACCCCCCCCCCCCCCCCCCCCCCCCCCCTTTTTTTTTTTTTTTGTTTACCCGTTGTGCGATGCAGCTTGAATAAAGATGCGGCTAATTTGCGGATTTTTGCAAGCTAACGAGCTTCATGTGACCCTACCCCCTCGTCGCATTGGATCAGTGAGTCTGCTCGGTTCCAACGCTGAGGAAGACGACCCATGTTTTTGGTGCGGGTGTGGCTTATACTCAGGTGCACGGTAATTAAATATTAAATATAGCCTAAATGTGTTAAATGTAAAAAATTAACCTTCCTGGCCACTGCTACTAACCCTTAAGATACCTAGCAGCTCATAGAAATAATTACTGGACTCACTTTTCCCAAGACAACAATCTTTTAATAATCGCTCATAAACATCCTATCGCGAGATTTGACGATGCTGAACTGTCTATGGTGCTGAATTATGGGTTTGTTTCACCAAACATGACCGCAAAAACTTAAATTAAATAATTTTTGGAACGTGTCTCTGGTACAAGACTTTGCTTTCATTAATCTACATGACGTTCATAATGCTTGAATGAGGTTAAAGTAGTGTAATGAAATTAAATATTGTTGAAATCAGGTTAAATTAATGTGGTAAGTCACAGACTAATATAGGTGCTGTAATTTGAGTTGATTCTACAAAACAATCAATCAATCAGTCTTTATTTTTATGGAACTTTTCTTACAAATTTATTAACACATTTATTAGCCTTTTCACTTACCTGATTGCATACACTCCGGCACACGTCAGTGGTTGTGTACATACAAATGTTTTTACACACCCCATTTTTTTTTTTTTTTTTTTTTAAGGTTATAGGACACACACACACGCACACACTGACACACATTCCCGGCATAATTAAAACATTAAAGGAGACTGGGTGTATGAAAGAAACATTCAGAATGTATGAAAACATCTTTCAGTTTAATTTGTATTTTGAACACATTTTGAACATATTTTGGACATATATTTTGAATGTTCTTGTATTCAACAAGAACATTCAAAATATAAGTACACAGACACATTAATAGTGTTAAACTAGACTAGTTGAAGTTGCTGGCAGGCTCCCAGGTGTCCTCCCAAGTTTTGCCGCTGAAAAAAAGACCGCAAATGCAAACAGGTGTAAGATATACACCACAATAGTATTTTAGATCATTGGGGTACAATACAACAACAAATTTCTTTTTTTTTAGAAGCCTGGTACTGAACTGGTATGGAACTAAGTCCATGTATTTATATAGGATATTGTAAAAAGGTAAACAGCTTTAAAATCAGCAAATGTGGATTAAAGTTCCAAGCTCTTACCATGAGGAGCAAGGCAGCCAGCTAACTTGTACTTCTTGTCTTCCCTGCACACGCAAACAAACACACAAACACAGACAAATCGAAGAGTTAACCGTTTTAGAAACCACAGGTAAATTAACTGCTATTTACACAGTCCTTTTCAATTACAGTCTTACCTCCTTAACTCTTTTGTTTTTTATTTCATTGTATTGAAATATTTTTTGTTTTGAACATGTGCGGCAGCCTACAATGATGCAAAAAACAGAAAAGAAGAAGATGAAATTTGGAAACAGACTTTGACATCCTTCAGGTGAATAAACTTGCATTTCACAGTATGATGTGGCTTGACTCTAGGATAAATAGATAGACTGGATTAAGCTGATTAAACTCAATTGATATGGAGGGAAATTAATAAAGAACTTCCTTAGAGGAAGAGAAAAAATGGCAATCTTGTCCTATACAGTCATTCTCAAAATTATTCATACCTTCCAATTAAAAAAAGAAAGGCAAAATTCACAATAGTAATTGAAATAACTATAAACTAAAGAAAGTTATAATAAATAAAAAAAAAAAATTATAATTTAGTGAAATAAAATGCGGCTTTGAATTGTTATCGGAAATGATAGTTTAAAGACAAAACAATACAGCCAATACAGGGACAGTTCGTCTTGGAAATGACATCTACAAGTCCTGAACAGTGGTCAGAGGGATTTTAAGCCATTCTTCTTGCAGGATAGTGGCCAGGTCACTACGTGATGCTGGTGGAGGAAAACGTTTCCTGACTCGCTCCTCCAAAACTCCCCCAAAGTGGCTCAATAATATTTAGATCTGGTGACTTTGCAGGCCATGGGAGATGTTCAACTTCACTTTCATGTTCATCAAACCAATCTTTCACCAGTCTTGCTCTGTGTATTGGTGCATCATCATCCTGATACACTGCACCGCCTTCAGGATACAATGTTTGAACCTTTGGATGCACATGGTCCTCCAGAATGGTTCGGTAGTCCTTGGCAGTGACACGCCCATCTAGCACAAGTATTGGGCCAAGTGAATGCCATGATATGGCCGCCCAAACCATCACTGATCCACCCCCATGCTTCACTCTGGCCATGCAACAATCTGGGTGGTACGCTTCTCTGGGGCTTCTACACACTGACTCTCCCGGATGTGGGGAAAACAGTAAAGGTGGACTCATCAGAGAACAATACATGTTTCACATTGTCCACAGCCCAAGATTTGCGCTCCTTGCAACATTGAAACCGACATTTGGCATTGGCATGAGTGACCAAAGGTTTGGCTTTCGCAGCCCGGCCGTGTATATTTACCCTGTGGAGCTCCCGACAGACAGTTCTGGTGGAAACAGGAGAGCTGAGGTGCACATTTAATTCTGCTGAAGATAAATGAAGATTGGCCACCAGGCTGGTCCAATTCAGCCATGAAACCTCCCACACTAAAATGGCAGGTGTTTCAGTTTCATTGTCTAACCCCTATATATAGGTATAGGTATATATATAGGTATATATAGGTGATGAAAATCAGCACCTCCAAATCCGAGACCATGGTCCTCACCCGGAAAGGGGTGGAGTGTCCTCTCCGGGTGGGGGTGAGCTCCTCCAGGTGGAGGAGTTCAAGTATCTCAGGGGCTTGTTCATGAGTGAGGAAAAATTGAACGGGATATGGACAGACGGATCGGTGCAGCATCTGCAGTGATGAGGACTTTGCATCGGTCCGTCGTGGTGAAGAAGGAGCTGAGCCAGAAGGAGAAGCTCTGAATTTACCGTTCGATCTACGTTCCTACCCTCACCTATGGTCATGAGCTGTGGGTCATGACCGAAAAAACTAAATCGTGGGTACAAGCGGCCGAAATGAGTTTCCTCCGCAGGGTGGCCGGGCTCTCCCTTAGAGATAGGGGGAGGAGCTCGGTCATCCGGGAGGGGCTCAAAGTAGAGCTGCTGCCAGATGAGGAGGTTGGGCATCTGGTCAGGATGCCTCCTGGACGCCTCCATGGTGAGGAGTTCCAGGCACGTCCCACCAGGACCAGACCCTGGGGGAGACCCAGGACACGCTGGAGGGACTACGTCACCCGGTTGGCCTGGGAACGCCTTGGAATCCACCTGGATGAGCTGGTGGATGTGGCCGGGGAGAGGGAAGTCTGGGCTTCCCTGCTTAGGCAGCTGCCCCTCCGACCCGATCCCGGATAAGCGGAAGAAGACGATACAATATACATGTATATATATATAAATATATATATATATACACACACATATATGTATGTATATATATATATATATATATACACATATATATATATATATATATATATATATATATATATATATATATAGGTTTGTTTGTTGTCATAAGGCATCTCACTTCTTATCTCATTTTCTAATGTACCCACCCACCAACTTTTGATCATGTCATGTAATCCTAACCATTTTCCGTGCAGCTTACACTGTATAACACTGTATTTGTCTCTGTATCTATCCTGCATCCTAACTATAAACACTTATTGCACAAATTAAAAATAAATAAATAAACAAATGAATTAATAAAACATACCTGTCTTTCTCTTTCTTTTTCTCACTTCATCTGTGCCAGTGGTTAGAGGGATAGTGGGTCCAGGAGAGGGAGAGCCCTGTGCAGACACACCTGTGAGAGAGGTGGATGACTTTAGACACATTACTTAAAATATGGCAAAACATGATTAATGCTAATACTTACTTTCATTCAAATTATTCTGTGAGGAAGACGGAGTCTCAACAGGGATCAGGGTTAGGGTGAAAGTCTCCCCTTCGGAGTTTGTCTTTGGATGTGAGGCAGATGAGGGGAGGGGTTTGAAGGTTCTGGGGAATGAGGTTGACAGTTTGTGGGCAGTGTAGTTGTTTGGCAGGGAGATGTCTGAGAATCTGAAATGATACATGTCAGCATATCAATCACAATGGCAGCACATCCAAAAGCACAAATCAGATAATAAGAACAAATGTTTGCCTTACTTTTCACAAGGTACTCATATGCCCGAGTCATTTTTTTCCAAAAAAGTTTTTGCGGTCCCCTCCCCTCCAGGGCATATGTTTGTCACCACCTCAGCAGTGACTGTGTTCAACCCCTGCTTCTTCTTCCCAATGAATAAAATTGGGTTGTACCCCAGTGCAGCAAGCTTGCTAACCTACAATGCACACAATAAATTACACAAAATATTAACATTGCTACTATTTTACAATGACGTTACATTTTTTCAACTTTATTTGAGTGTTATTTCTGCACCGGTGTTTGCTAATCTCTGCAAACTTTTTCAAGGGTTTCTTGAGAAATGACCTTGTGAATGACAAGTGTGTGTCCACATAGCTATTTTCTGCCCGAAAAGTGTGGACAGGGTTCTGTGGAGCAGTGGGATGATGCACTTGCGTAGGAACAAAAAGCTTCATCACACATTCACTTTGTCCAGGAAAATTTGTTCAATTCAAATTTGTACAGTAAGTGCCAGGCCTGGCACAAGAACTAGGGCATGGGCCCAGGCCTCTTAATGCTTACCAGCACCTCAATGTGCAAAAGAATTTGATGAAGCTTAATATAGGTTGGTGTGTGTTGATTATTAAATATTCTCCCATCCAGTCACGTCACAGGTGACATAGCTGTCATAGCTCTGAAACAGCGGTGCTAATCACAATTGAATGCTATCATGTGCAACAGTTCAACAAAAATCTTAATCTCAGCAAATGTCTGGATGGTTGAGAGTGTCACAACATGAACACACATCATCTATTCCATGAAATAGTAACTATAATAATAGAATTAGATATATAAAGGAGAAAAAAATTACTGATTATATGATTATTTTGAATGAACATTACTTCCTTAATCTAAGCCAGCTCCTTTACCTCCTGTCTTTCATTACTGGATAAACTGATTAATCCAGTTGTGTCTGGCCATTGTCCTGGTGATTACTAAGGTCAGGCACACCTGGATTAATTAAATTGTCCAATAATGAAAGACAGGAGACAAAGGACCTGGCTTAGGTTAGGAAGTAGTGGAGTTGTGCATAAAGCCCATTCTAATGTATGCCACCTCATACATTGTCAAACAGTTTAGTAATTAATGATAAACAACAGTGTTTGCACTGTGCTGGTTATAGTATTTAGCCATGGTTCTTCTGAGGAATGCAGTTTGAGGGTATGGACATCCTTCTGATTCATAAAGCACACCATTGTTGAAAATGAATGACTCCCTGTTTTGATGTACTACTGTTTAAAAATTTTTCTTCTGTGCTCCAGCACAATCTGTTCATCTGAGAACACACTCTGGACCATGATTCAAAACTCTAAGTGTAGTTGGCTGCTCACACTGTAGCTACTTGAGTACCACCACTAATTTCAGATTCACCTAGAGTCGTTTGTTTCGAGAGCTGGGCCTGATTCTCTCCTGACTGGTAAAAATTGAAAAAATATGGTGCTTATCAGAAAACAATGTTATATGGGCCAAGCCCCAATGTCACTAATGAGGCAACATATTTTGAATCATTTGCTTAAACATTTGGTTAGGGTGGTGTGTTTGTGGTGGCATTAAGTTCATTAACATTTCACGAATACGATGGACTGCAAAACTGATGCAATTTTAATCACTACCATGCATTCCAAATTATTATACAAATGACATTTTTCTATGATTTTGCTAAATAGTCAATACAAATAACAGTCAGCATAATTTTCAAGTTATCAACTTCCAGAGCTACTGTTTGGATGTGAACTGCCTCCCACCCTCACAGATCTTTTTCTTGAAGATGCTCCAAAGGTTCTCAATAAGGTTGATAATGGTGGCCACACCATGAATTTCTCTCATTTTATGTCCATAGAAGCCAATGATGCAGAGGTATTCCTTGCAACATGAGGTGGTGCATTGTTATGCATTTTATGAACTGGTTAGAAAAGCTTATAGCTCAATACAAGATGGTCGTGGTGGTCATGCATGATGGTCACTATGGTCTTCACTTTGCTCTTTAACCCACGGCATTAAGGGGTTCAGCTGCAGTTATCTGCGACTTACTAACCGGGATTTAAGACTTCGAAACTGCAGCCTCATACAGCATATTTCCATAAAGAAGTGTGTTAGACTGATAGCATTTTAGTTGTGTAACTGGAATAAAAAAAAAAAAACAAAAAGGAGTAGTTAAAGAACCTACACAGTGCAGAACAGACACATCATATAAATCAGATGTGTCCAAGTTTTTATTTACATATGTCCTTTCATGCTATGCTCATAAAATGAGGGAAACTCATGGTGTGGCCTCCATTCTCTCAACCCTTTTGAGAACCTTTGGAGCATCCTCAAGTAAAAGATTTGTGAGAGTGGATGGCAGTTCACATGCAAACAGCAGCTCTGAGAGGCTATGCTGACATCCTGCAAAGAAATTCATGCAGAAACTGTCCAAAAACTCACATGTTCAATGGATGCAATAATTGAAAAGCTGCTGTAAAATAAGGGATCCAATGTTAAAATTTAATTTGACCTGTTAGGATGTTTTTGATTGAAACAGCTTTTGATTTCAGTTAATATGACCTCTGAATATGCAAAGTCAACAAACGATCAAAACGTTCTTAACAACCTATGAAATGTCCTGCATAATAATATGTAACAGTTGGAACAGTGCACTGTAAGTTTTTTTTTTTTTTTTTTTTTTTTTTAAGAATACTGTTAGAATTCAGAGGTTTGTTCAATAACATTTAAATTATACTCTAACTGTTGATGACGTGTAAATTATGCTAACTTACTCTCACATGTTTTGGAGCTGCTCTTCTCTGACTAGCTTTCGGTCTGAAATCTTTAATGTAACTGAAAGGGTAGTGGCTCCTAATGCCTTAACTACCCTATTTGGTGTATGGCCTTTCCCTCTTACTCTTTCCCCAGCTAAAAGGGATTTAATTGCATTCTCAACTCTAGCCAGGAGGTTGTTACTGTTAAAATGGAAATCCCCAGCCCCACCTACCTATTCAAACTTGGTTAAGGTGGTGGTTTATTTTCTCAAACTAGAAAAAAATGGACTTACTCTGATTGGAAAGAGTTTCTTATTTGAGAAGATCTGGAATCCCTTTTTTTCTTATGCAGCTAGCACAAGATGTTTGATTACTGTGAAATGAGTACTGCGATACTAAGATATTAAGCCTCTTTTTTTGTGCGTATATATAGGGCAGGACGATAATTCGATATCAATATACAGACCCTTTCCAAAAAATTAGAATATATTAGAATAAACACCTTTTCCAATGATAGTCAAATTTTTGGAAAGGGTCTGCTTATCATTCAATAGTTTTTTTTTATAGGAAAAAGAGAGTCAATAAAAGTTCAATATAGAAACAGTTTTCCGCTGCAGCCTATTGGGTAGCATAATACTACAGTCACTCCTTCCGCCAAACCAATCACAAACGCAGACCAGGCAAAGACTAAATTGGAATTTAGTGTTATGCCTCTTTCAGACTTGCACTGGAAAGTGGTAATATTGCAGACTGTCCTTTATAACGCTGCATTCAGACATGCGTACGGGTCTTTTACCTTGGAGATGTAGCAGACATGTACCGGCTGCTCTACATGTCATCAGAGCGGAAATGTTGCAGCACGTCGTTTTGGCTGAAAGCACAAGAAAATGTTCTGGACAGAGTTGAAGGGAGAGCGGGGCTGTGCTGACTTTTTTGCAACATTTCCTGATGTCTGAAAGGGGCGTGATAAGTCCACAAGGTAGTGGCATGTTTGAAAAGACAAGTCTGTTTAAAGAACAGATGAACTTTACTGCTCATGTTCCACGATGTAGGTCTGAAAGCGGCTTTAGTGTGAACTTTATTATAAGTAGGTCATTCAGTTAAAGCTTAAATTGCCAGGGCTGCACCTAAAATAGCTTTTAATTCAATAATGGCTGGATTTTTTGTTGTTGTTTTTTTTTTTTTTTAATAAATATCAATATTGATCGATACACTTTTTTTTTATCGATAATCTTTTTTTCTATATCGTCCAGCCCTATGTATATATGTATTTGTGGGTATGTTTGTATATATTACTACAATCTTGTCTATTTATTTTCAATTTATTTGTGATTCCTACTATCTTCCAACTCAGATATTTGTGATTTGTGATTCTTTATTGGTATACAACTGTTTTTATCTATTTATTTTTATCTTTTTCCTTTTCTTTATTTTGTCTTTTACTCACACTTAATTATTTATGTTCATCTATTGGGACTGGGTGCCGGTCGAGGTGGGGGGTACCTGTTCCCTGTTCTGAAGTTATATTGAATTTGGATCTGTAATTAGAACTCTACTGTTTTTGTATTATGTAAAACTTAATAAACAGACCGATAAGAAAGAAAGAAAGAAAAAAAAAAAAAAAAGAAAATAATGCTGTCATTTGGATTGACTAGCAAAATTAGAGAAAAATATAATTTGCATAGCAATTTAGAAAAGGGTGTACATACAACACACCAAATTAAATAACATGTTTTCAATAGATCTGCACAGTACCTGACAAACTACAACCATTTATAATGAATCTGAAGACAATTTGATCAAGTACTTACAGTCACATGGGCTGAGGCCACAACTCTGGCCCCATTCCGGTGTTTCAGGGTCTTATGACCCCAATTACCTGTCCTCAGAGCCTCTTCCTTTTCCTTGAATGCCTTTTTTTTAAGGAGGGATCCATAACAGCTTTCACATGTCTTGCGGCTGGCATTATTTTTACCCCCACATTTAGGGCAGCTTCTTAATTTGGGCTTTGTCATTTCTTAGAGAGAAAGGTGAATGGAAAAGTAAATCAGCGTGACACATAAAAATAACTAAGTTACAAGTCAGTGCAAAGGGTTGTCTCAGTTCACCTTGCAAGGCAGATAGCCAGTAGCAGTTATCTTTTAACTATCATAATATGCATAACATATCATGCATTAAATTACCAATACCGATATTGATGTGTTATAGTATCTGTATGTAGCGCGAACGTAATTGCTGCGTCTCTAAACATAGCCTCGTATTTCTTTTATCTATAATTTACATTTTGAGTCCAGAGCAAGTTAAAACATTCACTGCTTTTCTTACCTGAGTCTTCTGTCTTACCGCACAATCTGATTACCCGCCCTTACCAAATAACGCGGACGAGACGCAGTGAGTGACGTCACTTATTCGGAGACACACTAGACGTTGCATTCATTCATTCATTCTGAAGGCCAATTTCCCATTAGTATTACAGAGTTTTGGCCACAGTGGGTCAGGGGATAGTCATTAAATGAGTGGTTTGTGTGTTTTTTTTATATAGATCGTCCAGATGCAGTGTAATTACAAGTTCGGCTTTACTGAATGTTTGATATTTTCAGTAGATGTTTTTATTGCGACCCTATTTACAACCGTACCGGAAATAGCTAACTCAAATATACATTTAAAGGAAAACAATTACAATATCTTAAATATTGCCATATTTCTACTTTTCTATATTATAAATCAACTACATATAGTGTAATCACCAGTTCGGCTACATTTAATATGTAGCACATTTATTATCTGTATGTTTTTACAACCCCATTTTCAGCAAAAATTTGCAAACCATAAGAACTAGAAAAATGGTGCTGATTTGTCTCAAGCTGCATGGTGCAGCACAAGGTAATTGTAGTTTTTTTTTTTTTTCAATTGCATATTTTCTAGAAATCAAAGTTGAAATACTAAATTAAGAGCACACTGATAGATTGTAAGGGTTGGGTAATAAATTTGTGTGATCAGATTTTCAATATTCAATTGTAAAATTGATGAAAATTAAATTTTTCAATAATATTTCACAGTGCCCCCACATGGTGACTATACCCATGAGTATAGTTACATAGGGGAAATCAAGAGCTCTCTATAGTAGTTGGTAGCTTGTTCTGTTTCTGAGTAACAATCATTCCAACATACACTATGGTCAAGTTTCAGAGGTCAATATGTCATGAAAGGATCCATTCAGGATCTTCACACTGACAAATGGTACTCACCAGGTCAAGTGCTTTCCAGAAATTTTTTTCTTTTATTTTGTCCTACGACAAAGTTTAATTTTCACCTCTGTTTGGTGACAGCCTCTTTCAGGGTTAGGGTTAGGGTTTCTCATCCCATCCATGGCTTTCAGAGTCCAGCCATGGATGAACTCAAGTCTTTGAAAATTATATTTAAGTCTTGTAAAAACTTTCAAGTTATTGACCTTCATGATAAAATCTACTATATATATGGGGGGGAGCAGGGCGTTTAGGTGCTCTGCTCCCCATCCCTCGAATTCCCTCCCTCCTGATCTCCGTACAGTGGATTCCTTCCCTCTTTCCAAATCCAGACTCAAAACCATCCTCTTCAGTCTCCACCTAAGTCCATATGCATCGCTCCAGTGTTGTTTTTCCCTGTTTTCCTGTAGTTTTGTTTTTTGTTGTAGCTCTTACACTTGTTTGTACTGTTTTAGCTTTAGCTGTTTTCAATGTTTTAGTATCTGCCTATACAATGTCCTTGGGTGCTACATTCAAATAAAATGTATTATTCTTATTAATTTATAGCCTATATATATTAGGGCTGTCAAAAAAAAAATCCTAAATTAATCTTATTGTCAAACAAGAGATGCTTTTATTAAATAGCACTGCTATGTGCAGAAAACACATCAAATTATATTTTACTACTTAAAAGGCTAAAACCAAGCCAGAAATCTGGAAGTAGTCCAGGACTCAGACCTGAATTTCAGCTTCACATTAATACAGTCACAGCCTGTGAGGACTGTATCGGCAGAATTCTGGACTAAATTGCCGTCATCTGAATGACTTTAGGGAGACATGTAAGGACAGGGTTTCAGTAGTCTAGACTACTAAAGTTAAATAAAGAAGTCGTGGTGAGACACCTTTAATCCTATCTGTGTTCTAGAAGTGGTAAAAGTGATGTGATTAATCAGGATTAATATATGTACATAAATATATATTCATCATCATGAGGGCCTGCTTGACTGGGAGATCAGCTGGTACACCAGTAGGGGGCCAGTCCCGTGTTCTGTGTTGGCTTGATAAATAGAGGTAATGAAAGAGTTGATATATGATGATGAAATGTGGTTTGCTGTCAACAGTCAACCCTTGTCCAGTTTACTATATAATTACATCAAACACTGTTAATGTAATGACAATCCAGTGTATATTTTCTGAAACCCTTCTGTAGCCATACTGAATTCATGTACTCTGAAGACGTGGGAATTGCTCAAATATAAAATCCAACATAAAACAGCAATAACATTCAAGAACTCAATCGGAAAGTAGTTTCATTGTGTTTTTTGTTTGGTTTTATAAAACTAAAACAACAAAGATCAGCTGGAAACAAAAAACTCAAGAAAGATGCTGAACATCAAAGATTAGACAGGAGATTGATTATGGTAACGCTATAATAAAAGATTAACCAACTCCTCACGACCAAGTATAACAATTTCATTTTCATTT
The DNA here is from genome assembly GCA_023101725.1 of Atherinomorus stipes. NCBI lineage: Eukaryota > Metazoa > Chordata > Actinopteri > Atheriniformes > Atherinidae > Atherinomorus > Atherinomorus stipes. The sequence continues at coordinate 93,679 of JALJCO010010581.1, read as the reverse complement.
CATTTGTTTTCATTTCACACATGGCAATGCAATCAAATTAGTAATGAAACATTTCAAAAATAAAAAAAACAAGTTCAGTTTCTTTTGACCGTCGATTTACTAAAATGACAACCAAATACAAAAAAGTACAACTGTCATCTTGAACCTGACAATGAATGAACAAGTTGTTTTTATTGATACAGTGTGCCATTTCATAAAAGATGCTGAGGCCTCTTTCACTAAAACGACAACCACAACTACTTCCTTTTCAAGCTGATCACATTTACATTAAGAAACATATCAATGTCACGAGAAGAAAAATTGAAAAAACTAAGAGGAAATCCATTGCGTAGCAAACATAAGGTTCCTCGTAGCAACTTAACATCTACATGTTTCACTATTGAAAGACAACACATTTCAATTTCAAAATGAAAATATGTTATTGTAAACCATTACCAAAAATAGTTGATCTATTGTCAGATTAAATATTTTCAACATACAAACATTGGGTCAAATATTTACAGTACAGGTGCACTTAGAGCAAGGAGCATGAGGGCAATTGCTAGGGATGCACGATAACCACTTTTTAAAACTGATTTCAATAACTAATATATTTCAGCTCCTTAAGGCCGATACTGATAACACACATACATACCTAATTATACCAAATCCAAAATTCGAACTGTATGGGGTAGTTTGTGTCTAAAATGAGAAGGTAAAGTGGTTTGGGAGCAGTTTGGGGTCTCCCCTGTGAAGCAGCAGCAGCTTTCTTTCCAATTGGAATATCGCAGCGAGAAAAGCTTAAAAGTGGAATTTTCAACTTCTGCATATCTGATTTTAAAAATTGCAACTTTATGGGACATAAAGTATCAGGGTAAGTAGTCATGACCGGATTTATCGGAATGACATCCTAATTTCCTGTTATCAGCCCAATAATTACCGTGCATACCTATTAATCTCATTACAATATACAGTTTTGTGAAAAGGTTTCTGCCCCTTTATAATTTCTTACTTTTTTGTATGTTTGTCACACTCAAAACCTTTCAGATTATCAAGCAAATTTCAACATAAGTCAAACATAACACAACAGAAAATGCAGTTTTTGAATGAAGATTTTTATTAGTAAGGGGGAGAAAAAAATCCAAACCTCCATGGCCCTGTGTGAAAAAGTGATTGCCCTCCCTGTTAAAACATAAGTTAACTGTGGTTTATCATCTTTGGAAAGCAGAGTTCAATTTCTCTAGCCACACCCAGGCTGGAATACTGCTACAGCTGTTCTCAATCAAGAAATCACATAAGTCCTGCCTGACGAAGTTCAGTAGACCAAAAAGATCCTCAAAAGCTAGACATCATGTTGTGATCCCAAAAAAATTCAGTAGAAAATGAGAAAAAAAGTCATTGAGATGTATCAGTTTGGAAAAGGTTCCAAAGCCATTTCTGAAGCTTTGGGACTCCAGAGAACCACAGTGAGAACCATTATCCACAAATGGTGAAAACATGGAACAGTGGTGAACCTTCCCAGGAGGGACCGGCCGACCAAAATGACCCCAAGAGCACAGCGACGACTCATCCAAGAGGCCAGAAAAGACCCCAGAACAACATCCAAGAACTGCAGGCCTCACTTGCCTCAATTAAGGTCAGTGTTCATGACTCCCCCATCAGAAAGAGACTGGGGGGCAAAAATGGCTGCATGGCAGAGTTCCAAGACCAAAACCACTGCTGAGCAAAAAGAACATAAAGGCTCGTCTCAGTTTAGCCAGAAAGCATCTTGATGATCCCCAAGACTTTTGGGAAAATACTCTGTGGACTGACGAGACAAAAGTGGAACTTTTTGGAAGGTGTAGGTCCCATTACATCTGGCGTAAAAGTAACACGGCATTTCAGAAAAGGAACATCATAGCAACAGGAAAATATGGTGAATGAATATAGTAAAATATTCTGAATGGCTTAAGAAGAACAAAATGAAGACTTTGGAGTGGTCTAGTCAAAGTCTAACCAGAATCCAATTGAGATGCTGTGGCATGACCTTAAAAAGGCAGTTCATGCTGGAAAAGCCTCCAATGTGGCAGAAACGCAACAATTCTGCAAAGATGAGTGGGACAAAATTCCTTCACAGCGCTGTAGAAGACTCACTGCCAGTTATCACAAACACTTGATTGCAGTTGTTGCTGCAATCAATTTTTCATGCAGGGACATTAAAATTTGGGTTTTTTCCCCCCTTAAAAAAAAAAATCTTCATTTAAAATCTGCATTTTCTGTTTACTTGTGTTATCTTTGTCTCACATCTAAATTTGTTTGATGATCTGAAACATTTAAGTGTGACAAACATGCAAAAAAGTAAGAAATTAGGAAGGGTGCAAAAACATTTTCACACAGCTGTATTACACTGCATCCACGTCCGACTGAGAATCTTCAGAGCTAATTTCAAACTCATCTGAACTCTCAATTGTGTCCATTGTGTCATCTGCTGAGGACAGCACCTGCAGGTAGTGTTTTCTTGTGTGCCGCTGCAATTCTCTCATTTCCCACTGCCTTCTGCGGATGAGACAGGTGCGACCCTTTGCTGCTTTCTCTGTTGGAAGTCCTTAAGAAGAGATAAAATAAGTCACTATCCAAGCAAACAAGTCTTTCACAATATAAACATAATGTGGTGAAACATAGGAAATGCAAAAACTGAAGTTCAAGGCCGCATTTACTTTGCATGGTGTTTTCATCCTGCTGGTGAGACAACTCAGACAAGACCCTGGCATGGGCTTTGAGAGACTCCCAGTGCTGCTTCATTTCTTTCACAAGGATCTTTTTCTCCTCTTGAAGCCTTTCAACACCCATGATCCTGTCGAAGACTTTCTTCTTTGTGCTGAAATCAGCTGAGCCTATAATGCATTGATAGGAAAGGTTTGGACCACTGTAAATAGCATGTAGCTTCAGAGATTATTTCTGTCATACATAAGCATACTTTGTCAGTGTGCAAATATGTCCACTGTACTGTAACACCTACATGTAAGAAGTGTAAATTTAAATTGTTACTTTTCTCTTTCTGCTACTTTACTTTAGTTTTTATGCCACTTCAGTTATTAAACTTCAACTTTTAATACTTTAAGTTTACCGATTATACTTGTATACTTTTACAGAAGTAATATTTTACTCTTGATCAGAGCATATTTACTGTGTAGTATTGGTATTTTTTCTTTGTATGTAGCTCATATTTTGAAGTAAAAGGTATCCCTCTTCCACCATTGAAAAATAAGCACAGTACAAGAAATGCATACCACTCTGTGTAATTTGCCAGGGCCAGGGATGTTCTCTGTCCAGAATGCTATCCATGCACAACGCTTCCTTGGGAGGAACAAGACTGTTGTACTCTGTTACCATGGCCTTCAAAGTGGTCTTCTGTTTTCTCATTTTTCTACGAATCCTATTTCGACATTTGTTGCTGTCTGAAAACCACAGAATAAATCCACATAAAATTCACATACAAAGTCTTTGACAACGTTGAAGTTACAGCTGTTACAACAGAATGACAATACATTTGCCAACAGAACTACTCATAATAACTGAACACAACTCACTTAATTATTGAATAATTCACTTTTTAAAGGATCCAATACATGATACACTATTTTATAGAACTGTATAAACATTATTTTTGTAAAGATAGAATGGAGACATTTCAGGCTGTGATCTGAAAAGGCCTAAAATGTTAACATACCATTTTTTCGGTACAGGAGCTGAGCTCTCGTTTTGATGCTGGTTGTGAGGGCCTCAATCTTCTTACACAAAGCTTGTGGTGTGCCTTGACGGTCAGTTTCTCCTGACAAAAGTGATTGCAGACAGTGTCAACCTCACAAATAAGTATTTCTCTATGTCAGATAATGTTTATCTTTCTTACCATCTGCCCATTCTTTCACTTCTTGCACAAACTCTTCCACAGTCTGTTCTTCCAGTTGGTGCTGTACTTTTAGGGTTTCAAGGTCCCCCATCTGGATATTTAGCGCTTTCGAAGTCTAAAATGACAAGCTAAGTCATTACCATAACCAAAAGATCATTACAACATGAACAGTGCATGAATGGAACTCAAGTCACGAAAAATAACTGTGTGACAAGCCTATGTGCATTTCATTTAGCTACACCCGTTTACCTTATGGTATCTCTGTGACAGTGCAGTAGCCAGATTTTGAACTTTCTGCTGGTTCCATCTTATGGCCAGAAGTGTCAACATGTCATTGCGTCCTGCAAGTACACAAAGATACATTCTGTAAAAACTGAATTCTGATGAGGGTCTTTTATTCTATATTCAGAGGTACTATTATATCACACCTGCATTTGACATATGCTTTGTGGTGACTGCTATCCTAGAGAGGAAAGCATTACACTGCTCTACTTCCTCCCCCAGTGTTTTATAAGCACCTTCTTGATTCGCGCCACTCCATTTCACCTGAACAGAGGGACACAAACCTAAGCATAAATAAAATGTCGTACACGAAATACAATTGAAGCAATGACAAACAGTCATTCTTCATGGAAATAAAAGCATGATCAATAAAAAAATGTAATATTGCTTACAGATATACAGACAGATCAAAGCATATGCATCATTTATAGGATTGCAAGACATGTCATAATATTTCAATACATGCATTGTATTAGACCAACCTCACATTTGATGTCATGTGCTTTGGCATGCACAACTGACAGGAAGGGCCTCATACTCTGAAGGGGCTGTAGCTCAGGACAGTTGATGCTTACTCTTTTTAAGTATGGCCAATATTTGCACACAACATCCATACAAAAAAAGGTGATGTCATGTCTGGCTGCAAGCAGCTGCTGCAAAAACATTGGGTATGCAAATATTTCACCCCTAAACATATTAAGGGCAGCCAGCAAGACTCCGTGCCTGCACACTGCCAACTCCAGTCCTTCTTCATCCACCTTGCTGCTCGATCTTTGGGAGGTCTCTCTGGCAGCTGACCACTCCCCACCACAACTGCTCCGTCCACTGACCTACATCACAGAAAATCATAATTGACAAATAATCTCATCAATTATAACGGCAGGGAACAATTCTAAATCTATTTTAGGAAAGAAGGAACAATTTAGGTATACAGGTAGATATCACAATACATGGCAGTACTGACAGACTAGAAAATTATGATATTATCACAGTAATCAGATACAAACAAAAGTCTTCTATTACATGTTTAGATTTGCTGTGGATGTGATCCACAAATTTGGCTACATCTTGATCCTTTGCAATGAAGACACCTTCAAAGATGGATTGTTCCAGAGACCTGAAAAGAAAAGAAAAAGACTTCAAATTTTAAAAAGAATAGGTGGTGAGGTACTCACCCATAGCCAGTGTGTGCCCTACAGTACAGACTGTTTAGACAGCCCTGTTCCTTGGCACTACATGGCCTCAAACTTAGAACTTGCATATTCCCACTGTATACCTTGCTGTGCTTTTGAAGCGGTAATGCTTGCGGTTTCCATCCACCGAGACAGCAAGCATTGCTGGGGTACAAGCAGGACAGTTGAATTTCTCCTCTTTGCAGGTGGAGTCAACCTAGCCCCTCACTGGAAAGGACCCTACGGAGTTCTGGCCATATTGGACATGAAGGGGGAAGGTGGACTCACATATCGCATTGGTGACTCCTCTGGCCAAGAAGGACAGGGCCGGGTGGTTCATTATGACAGACTGAGACCAGACACACTCCAGGCGCCTGCTGCTGGTTCAGGTGCATCCCCAGATTCCCCAGTTTCCATCCCTCGCCAGCAGGAGGCGGGATTGCCTGACGGAGCCAGTCATGCTGACGAGCTGCTGGTCACGCATGACTCGGATATTGTTCTGGAAACTGGAGCAGATGATGCACAGCACACGATGTCACGTTCAGGGAGAGTTCGGAGACCACCGGTCCGTTTCAAGGACTTTATTGCTTATCACTGAGCAGGTTATTGGTTGAAATGCATTTTCTCAAGTTCATGATGAATACATGTGACATTTCTTGCAGATGATGTAGAGATGGTTTAAAAAAAAAAAAAGGAGTTTGACATGGGGTGCCCAGTATGAAGTGTATGGATTATGTGTTTGTGTACTAGCGTGTATCAGTAGTAGCTGGTGTGCAACTAACTAGTATGAAATACCTGATTGTGTCTGTGCACTCTTATTCTGGGGAACCATTGTGTCAGGATTTGACTTTTGATGTTGGCTAATTGCTGTTTCTGTGAGAAGACAACTGTTTAGAAACGAGGACGTTTCTTTTTGTGGGATGGGAGGTATGTAAAGGATTTAAGTGAAATATACGGCTACAAAAGATCCTAAATTCAGGGCCCGTTCACACGAGGACGATTGTGGGTAAAAACGGTAAAATATTTCATCAGAAGTGCCTTTCGTTCACACGGCAACGGCGTTATTCTGGGTTAAAGAGGCAAAAATCTGAAGACTCATTCCAAAGTGGAATTCCTGAGGACGGAACGCTGTTGCGCCCTCGTCTGCACGGTCCAAAACTCAGAAATGATGGTGGACCCACAGACCTGCTGACACCGTGCTCACGTGCATGCGCGTGACGTCACACAATACAGGGAAAACAACAATGTCGGACTACGTAAGCCCAGCGGATCTCCACGTTGCGAGCTTGTAATTGAGTGTCGTTTGGAGAAGTAATTCTACCTCCTCATCTGTCCACACAAAGTTCCTCCTCGCCGCCGCCATAGTTGTTTTGATTTTGAAGCGAACAGAGACGAACGATTGTACGCCTGCGCGCGGACACGGTGGAGTTCTGTCACAGCACCACCTAAAGGCCCGGCGTGCACATCCAATCAAATTCCACACACGCTTGCGTCCTCGTATGCACACAGATTTCTTCATGATGATGCTCGTGTGAACGCGGATAAAAAGATGAAGACGAGATGCCACTTTTGTGTCTTCTCTTCTGATCGTCGCCGTGTGAACGTAGCCTAAGAGCCGTTTGGGAGTCAAAAGAGTTGACTCTTCTCTGGCAGCTGAATCAAAAGAGTCGGCTCTCTGAAAAGAGCCGAACTTCCCATCACTACTGTGAAGAGCTGGTCAAATGTGGCTGCAACTGGATGCAAGCCAAAACCATGCATCTGCATGCTGTCAGTGCCAAAATGCTCTGTTGTTTTGATTTGATCATTCGTATTTGTGTGTAAGTAGTTGCCACTCTAGTAGTAAATAGTAGTAAATGGTACTGATTTATAAAAATGGATGAAAACATTTCTGGCCTATTATTGTATAATTGAAATTGTGCATACTGCAAAAACAGCCAATCTAACTAAGTCTTAGATTCTTATATTCAGCAAAATATGTCTTAACAATCTAAATTTGAGAGAAATATACTTAACAAGACTAGAATATGTCAGATTATTAATCTAGTTTTGAGAGAAAATGTCTTTTATTTCTTACATAGTGAGTGAATTTTATAATTGGATATTTTATTTAACTATTAAGGTAAATTATCTCCCTAAGACACTGTTTCAGATCACTTTGTGTCTTTCGCTCCCAGTTTTAGCTGTAAAAACTTGTTTTCAGACCTCCTGCACCAGTTCACACACACAAGTTTCTTGTAAAAACAAAAAAATATCTAGATGTTAGACCAGTGGAAACTTGCTTAAAACAAGCTGAAAAACTCATTTCAAGTGATAAACACTTCAAACTAGTCTGGTAATGCTGATTTTTAGTGTTGTTCTTAAAACAAGAACAACTAACCAGGATTTCCAGAAGTGATTTCAGAGGTGCACATCTAACGGTGTGAAACAGCTGCTGGGTGGTGGAGCAGGTTGTCTCGTACTCAGAAGGTCATGAGTTCAAGTCCCAGTCGTCCAAACCAATCTGACCCTTGGTAAAAGAAGCCTTCACCAAACTTCATTCAGGTGCATGCAGGTTTGGAGGTTGGTTGGTTGGTGTTGTGCTGCCTTTCAAGAAAGGCTGTTTAGCAAATTTGAAAAATTATCTCGTTTTAAGGTTTAATTTACTTTAAAATGAGAAAAAGCAACACTCAAAAGAAGCACTACCAGACTAGTTCTGAGGGATTTTTCACTAAATGAAGGACTTGAAATCTTACCAAGTGTAGTTATCTTACTGCATGGACAGATAATTTCACTTGATTATAGTCTGGTTCTTCTCAATTTCAGTGTTTTTTTAAAACTTGTATTAAGACCAATAAATTTTGCAGTGGAAGTGTAATATAATTATTTCTAAACAACTGGTTTGGTATTTTTCACATAACGCTGGTTCAAAGAATGAATGAGGGTGAGTTGGCCTGCGTAGGTGATCTCTAATTTAAGGCTCACAATAACCTCTCACAAAGAGCTAGTTTGGGTATATGATACTTTTTCTGAATTTACAGTCTATTAAGTATTGCAGTTGATTTTTGGGTCTTTGATGTCCCTTGATCCCACAGGGACTAAATAAACTATATAGTTTAGGCGAAAATTGTGAGAACATGTGTGACATTGATGGTTTAAAGAGGTCATGTGACCTCTGTGTTTGTCAGAAAGCTATAACTTTGGGCTTAAATGAAAGCCCTGGATTTCCCCTTTGCAATGATACCAAACAATCATATATAGAATATTTACAACTTGGAAAATTACCATTACCATTTCTAATATTGGACGAATCATCTATCATTTTGCTAATTAATTAGTCATTCTCACTAAACCGTAACTTTTACAGCTTGACATCCGACAGAAATGGATTCAGCACCAAAAAATACTTTTGGAACAATCAAGAAAGAAATTCTACCCCAAAATTCCTACCACCTTATTTTCTGAAGGGATTTTCCCAAATTCAGTCCTGACTATTTTAATATTGAGATAATAAATGAGGTGGAAACGGAGAAGTGAAAGATGACTGCTTTTATTAATCAAAGTTTAGTTTATTCTGTCCCAACAGTTCAGAGTCCATTTGTGGTTTAAAGACACACAACGTAACTTTTAGACCTTAAAAATCTGCGTTTCTGACTCGTTTTGATGTCACACCAACATTCATTTTGTGCATTTTCGAGCCGTCACTGCCCAGAGGCGTCCCGGGGCTCAGAGACAGCACTATGCAAGATTCCCATCCGGGACGCGACTGTGACGTTGCAGCCGACTATTGGTTGCAGCACCGCGTCGCTCACTAGCAACCGGATGTAAACCAGGGATCAACCCCGCGAGTGTTTCGAACGCCGTTCATGTCGGATTCGGTAAGGAAACATTACAGGAGGAAGAGAGGAAAAGGAAGAGAGGAAGGGACAGAACAAGAGTCAAGATAAGACTGTCTGTTACTGGCTGGAGTGAATCACGGTGCAGGTATGATACAAGATGGTTGCTAGTTTAGTCGCCGATAGGGGGCGCGTCACTGAGAAAACTGTTAAAGTTCCGTTGTGTGTCTTTAAGGAGTAAACAGACAGCTGGTGAGGAGAAACAAAGACACTCATTTACATCTCTGAAGGCTTTGATGAAGGATCAAAGCTTCTGGAGGAGTTTAACTCTCAGGTGAGAAAAGCTTATCTGCAGATCTAGCAGCTGATTGGCCGGATCGTTGAGGCCTGCAGGTGTCCCCAGAGATCAGAGGATCTAAGCTGCTTTTGTTGGTCTGAGATCAGAGTGAAGGTTGTTTGATCTTCTGGATGCTGGCTGCTGATTGGCTGAAAATGTTGACCACTGGAGAGACAGAAGAAGGGAGGATGGCCTCAGACCTCAGATGACCCATGACGACAGCAGGACAACTTATTATGTCATCACCAGATTTGTTTTGGTAAGTGTGATTTAATCCAACATGTGAGCTGATAATTTCACCAGTTCTGGTTCTGGTTTGAGCTCAGCAGCATCCAGATGTTGGAGGATTTTCTAGAGCTGCAGGTCTTCAGTCATGTTCATGTCTTCATGTGGTCCTCCTGCAGACATGGACTCCAGAGCGCTGCGGGCCTCCAGGAGGGAGGAGATCCACAGGTGGAAGGCCGACAGCTCCTACAGGCTTCCACCTGAGATACGCTTCAAGCCGCCCTTCTGGCCCCCCCTCCGGAGAGAAGGAGGAGGAGGAGAGAGAGACGGAGAAAGGAGAGGAGGAGGAGAATGAAAGAGAGGAGGAGGAGAGGTGAGCATTTGTTCCGTTTCTGATCTGAGATGAGAGTTCAGACCTGGATCTGTTGGAGCTAACGCAGATTCCTGTTCCCTCTGGCAGCAAACAAGACCTCCGTCTCAGGACCCCCATCCTCCTCATCCTCCGCCATGGCCTCTTCCTCATCCTCATCCTCTTCCTCAGTCCCTGCCTCCTCATCCTCAGCCATGGTCTCTCCCTCATCCTTGGTCCCTGTCTCCTCTTCCTCCTCGTCTTCCCAGAAGGCCCTGCAGTGTCCTTCATGTGGACGGCCCACAGCAGACCCCGGGCACTTTGTCCACAGGATGAAGGTCTACTGCAGGGCCACGGCAGGAGACCTGAGCCTGGAGGACTGGATGAAGGACAACCTGGCCAGGACCACCAGGTGGAGGCTGCAGGTAAAGCAGGAGATGAAGGAGCGGATGCAGAAGGCGGGGATCGTGGTCCAGCGGAAGAGGAGGACCTGCAGGGAGTGCGGCCGGGCCACGACCAAGGAAACGGGTCGCTCCATCCACCGTAAGACCAGGCAGACTTTCTGCCAGACCACGGACCCTGCTGGCAGGATGGTGGAGGAGTGGCTGGTGGAGCAGAGGGGGGGCTGACTGCTGCAGAGCAAAGGAGGGAGTATGACAGGAGGAGGAAGACCAAACCAAAGAGGCTGAGGAAGGACCGGCTCTGCAGTAAGTGTGGGAAGCCACAGACCAGGGCGGGCGGTCACACCGTCCATTGTCCCACCAAGCAGAGCTCCTGCGAGGCCAGCGACCCTTTGGGGAGGACGGTGGAGGAGTGGCTGAAGCACCGCAGGGGGGGCTGACAGCCAGGCAGGGAAAGAGCGCCTACGAAAAGAGGAGGGGGGAGAGGCTGAAGAATCTGTAAATATTGTACATAATTTGTTAATATTGTTGATATGTAAATTTGTATTTGTGTGGTATCTCTTCGTTTATTTATTTTTACTTGGTTTTATTTACTTTGCTGCATTGTTGTTTGCTGTGATGTGTTTGTGTGAATAAAGATCTGGATTTTGTTTAAAAAGTAATTCCCTCTTTATTTTCTTCATTTCACATGTCAAATCAATGAAATGGTTTAAACATGGTCACAAAAACATAAAAAGCAGGTCAGGAACCAGAAAAGAAGGTGTTGTCCAGCTGTCTGCAACAAAAACCGCATGATTACAGCCAAAAATGTATTTATTCATGGCACCACGGCAGAAATCCCCAAAACAAACCATAATCACTTTCTTTTTTTCACATACATTTCTCATGGGCAAAGGCAGCAGAAAGGAGATATTATCTTATTTTGTCTGCCCCTAATTAAAACAAAAAACTAAATAAACTTTCCTGAAGACTTACAGCCAAAATAAAGCATTGATGTAAGAAGCGTCTAATATAAATTAAACCAATAAACATTTTCAGGAAAATAACAACATTCACTCGCAATAATACAACATTGTACAAGGCAAAATATTTACACACATACATACATTTATATTAATCCAATACATTTATACGGAAAAACCAACATGAACCTCTTCATATTAATACTCACTGATAATACTTTGTTCACATACACTTGAATTGACAAACAATGTTTATTTTTTTTTAATCTTCATGAAGTGAATTCCACAGTTTAATCCCAATAACTGAAGGACACGTCTGTTTAAGTGTCATACGTGCAACTGGTGTTTAAAATTGTGTTTTCTCCAACTGAACTCATTTTTAAATGGAAAAGTTGTGTTTTTTCTGGAAACTGCCTATATCATGCTTTAAACATAATTAATAGTGTTCGAATCATAATCAAATCTTCAAGCTTTAATATTCTACATTTAACAAATAATTAACTGGTATGTTCTTGATAACCAGCGGTGTGCATAATTCTCACAGCTCTCTTCTGTAATTTAAATAAAGGTTGCATATTTGTCTGATATGTGCTCCCCCAGACTTGTTGAAATATGGCACAATGAGTGAACTATGCATTATTTTCATTGTTTCATAATTTAACGCATCCTTAATTTTATTTAAAACAAAAATGCTTCGGGAAATTTTTATTTTGATATGTTCTATGTGAGGTTTCCATGATAACTTCTCATCCATAACTACACCAAGAAAACGAATGTCAACTCCATTGACAGATAATGCAACATCGTGTCCAATTTCCAAAAATTACAAATTTAGTTTTTTTTACATTCAGTAATAACTTATTTACATCAAACCTTTTCTTCCACTTTGTCATTTCGTTCTCAATGCTTTGTACAAGTTCCTGTGCATTATTTCCAGAGATGAAAAAAAATTTGTGTCATCCACAAATAAAACAAACAATAACAAATAAATAATTTAAATATCATTGATATACAAAAGGAAAAGTTTAGGCCCCAAAACGGAACCCTGTGGGACCCCACATTTAATTTCTATCAATTCAGATTTGACATCCATTAACTGTACATATTGCTTCCTTTTATGAAGATACCTTTTCAGCCAGTTTAATGCTATTCCTCTCATACCATACAAACTTAATTTAGAAATTAAAATGCCACGATCCAAGGTATCAAATGCTTTTTTCAAATCAAACACCCCAGTTGTAAATTTCTTTTTATCTATTGCTGTCATTTCCTCAATAATATTCATTAAGGCAGTCGCTGTGGACCTATTTTGCCTAAAGTAGGGATGGGCATATCGATACTTTGGAGTCAATACTTCGATACCAGCCAGACAAAATATCGGAATAGATACTTTTTTTGAGTATCGTGATACCACTGTACAGATACAAAACATGTAATTTGTTTCAACTTCTGAGAGTTTTAGGCAATGAAATGATGAAAGCAGCCAGATTCTGGTTTCTGTATCACATGATGGTGGTAGCCTATCAGATTCTAGCTTCTGTATCACATGATGGTGGTAGCCTATCAGATTCTAGCTTCTGTATCACATGATGGTGGTAGCCTATCAGATTCTAGCTTCTGTATCACATGATGGTGGTAGCCTATCAGATTCTAGCTTCTGTATCACATGATGGCAGTAGCCTATCAGATTCTAGCTTCTGTATCACATGATGGTGGTAGCCTATCAGATTCTAGCTTCTGTATCACATGATGGTGGTAGCCTATCAGATTCTAGCTTCTGTATCACATGATGGTGGTAGCCTATCAGATTCTAGCATCTGTATCACATGATGGTGGTAGCCTATCAGATTCTCGCTTCTGTATCGCATGATGGTGGTAGCCTATCAGATTCTAGCATCTGTATCACATGATGGTGGTAGCCTATCAGATTCTAGCTTCTGTATCACATGATGGTGGTAGCCTATCAGATTCTAGCTTCTGTGTCACATGATGGTGGTAGCCTATCAGATTCTAGCTTCTGTATCACATGATGGTGGTAGCCTATCAGATTCTAGCTTCTGTGTCACATGATGGTGGTAGCCTATCAGATTCTAGCTTCTGTATCACATGATGGTGGTAGCCTATCAGGTTCTAGCTTCTGTGTCACATGATGGTGGTAGCCTATCAGATTCTAGCTTCTGTATCACATGATGGTGGTAGCCTATCAGATTCTAGCTTCTGTGTCACATGATGGTGGTAGCCTATCAGATGTCATGATGATGCTGCACTGTTAGACTGTTAGTGATGATGATGATGATGTTTTGTTCTCTTTCAGTGGTTTAATGCAGGTTATTGTACATTATGTTTTGGTATATTTGTAATATTTCTATTACATTTTCTATTTAAACATTTTCCACTGAATAAATTTGATTATTTTAGTTAGTAAATTTTATATTATTTGATAATTGAATGACGTTTTTAATCTATTTTTGTTTAACTTTATCATCACTATAATTTATTATTGTTTTAAAAGAATTTCTTTCCAGTACTTCTGTTCTCAGGTTTTACTTATATCTAATATTGACTTGCATTCAAGGTATTAAAGCAAAATGTACAATCATGTGATTTTCTTTTAAAGGACAAGAAGTATCGTATCGATATCGGTATTGCTGAAAAAGTGCCATAAACTACTGGTATCGTATCAACATGGAAAATTTTTGTATCGCCCATCCCTAGCCTAAAGCCATACTGGCTTTCACTCAACAAGTGATATTTTTCTAAAAAACTGTCTAACTTATGAACAAAAAGTTTTTCAAGAACTGTGAGAACTGTGAAAGTAGTGAAACTGGTCTATAATTCTTAAAACTTTGCTTATCTCCCGCTTTAAACAACAGAATAACTTTTGCTGTCTTTACTCTGTCCGGAAATATCCTCTTTGTAAAGGAAAGGGGTTTGATTATACAATCTTTTTTTTTTTTCAATATGACCATGTCTATTCCATCACAGTCCATGGAGGTCTTATTCTTTAACTTAGAAACAACAGACATGCTGTAATTTCAGCTTCACTAACATCTCCCAAAAGCATTGATCGTAGTACTCTACTATCTCCTTTCCACTCTGCCTGTAATGAAGTTTCATGCATCGTGATGCTATTTGCCAGATTCGGCCCCACATTTTCAAAAATGTATTAAATTCATTAGCTACCTCATTGATATTATACCATGTCTTATAGTTAATGAAATATCCAGGCAGGACTGTGGATGCTGATTTATTCCCCATTACCTTATTCAGAATATCCCAGGTACCTTTAATAGTAGTTTTATTATCATCTTATATTTTATTATAATAATCCTTCTTAGCCCAGATCATAATTAACACCAACTTATTTTCATATGCTTTATATTTCGTATCAGCAGTCTTTGTTCTATATTTAATCAAATCTCTATAAAGTTTGTTTTTCTTTTTACAAGCATTCACCAATCCCCTTTTTTTTTATCCATGGTTGAATTGTTTCTTTTCAGTTGAAGTAACATATTATAATTATGTGGAAATATGTGTATTATTATGTGTAACCTCTTGACATAAAAAAAAATGATGCAAGTCAAAAATTAATTTCTTTGAGTGTATAAACATGGCCAACATTTCTCTAACTTTTAGTGAGGAAAAAATTAATTTCCATCAGTTTCTGCATTTAAATGGGCTTTGAATACATTTCTAGCGAGAAGTGTAGGAATTATATTCATAATATTTACTCAGTGAACATACATGATCCCTCGCTTGCTCGTTTTTGCTACCATTTTTTTGGATCTTGTCAGGATTATGTGAAATTGCAACGTTTTGGCTGCTATCCATCGCCTAAGATTTAGCTGCTGCCCCGATTCCACGTAGGATTCCCTTGTGATTTCACTCCATCTGACGGATCAAACCCTCACCACTGCGTGCTTTGTATCTGAGGTTGATTAGATCAATGCATTATGCCGTGACAGTGGGAGAAACTAATGTTAACAAAATGATGATGAGTTACGATTGGATGGTTGGCAACTGTGTTTTATTTTGAAATCTAACAGATCTTCTGTGCATTTAACTTCCTTTTTAGTGCGATCTCATTAGGCTCGTTCGACTTTGGCTATTTCAGACTGCGCCTGCACTGCACCAGGAAAATGTGACCACATGATCATCAAACATGGCTTGACGAGGACGAAGATGGTCAACCTCTGCCAAAAAGATGTAGAGCTGGAGAGAAGAGACAATGCGATTCAGTCAATGGTTGGTTCATTGTTTTTTCATCAGTAGTTGTATTCATTATTCAGTGATCAAGTTTTAAATGGATATTCATGCTTTTGCAGTGTCCTAGTAGGGATGGGAATCGTTAAGATTTTTATTATCAATATCACTTTTTGATTCGGCTCCTTATCGATTCTCATTGAATGATGAAATATAGTGTGAACGGCTTTGGTTGAGGTTACTCTTTAATTTAAATATGCATCAACCTTTTGCCTTCAACTTAAAGCTGACTTCCGCTAAAAAATAGCTCCTAAAATACAACTGCAGTGATCAACTGTTCATTTGTCAGATACACTATAATTTACAGTCTAGACTAACACATATGGTGGTGCTGTTTTTCGATTCAGCATGTTCAAAAGAAATTATAGACTAAAGGTACATATGATAGCATAATACTTTATGAATAATATCTAACATTATTACAGGCAACGGGAGTTTTAAGTTACCTGCAACGTTTCAGACAGAAGACGTGCTGAGGCTCCCCACCAAACGCTACCACGGTTGCTTGGCAACACACAAAAGGCTTTATATTCCGAGAAACGAACTGCTGTGGGGCTGTGAGGTTGATTCTTTATCAACCCTAAAGGAATGAGACAGACAAGAACAAGTCAACACCAAGTTTGAGTTTTAGCTTGCAAGGGGAGACAGTCGCATACCATCTCCGAGGTTTTTCTGTGCCTTGCAGCTTTTTATTCACACTTGTTAGACAAAACAACTCCTTGTATGGAGATGTTTGAGAGAAAACAGTAGCAGAAGATAGCAGTACTTCTCCATAGCAGTAATTTTCCACTGAAGACAGAGAGCACGTCACACACTTATCACTGGTAATATATAATTATTCTAACAGTGGCCAAATGTTGGAGGTATTTCCTCCCTCTGATGTTTCGTATGTGTAACTCGCGCTTATATTGTATTTTTTCATA
This sequence comes from Atherinomorus stipes, assembly GCA_023101725.1. Lineage (NCBI taxonomy): Eukaryota > Metazoa > Chordata > Actinopteri > Atheriniformes > Atherinidae > Atherinomorus > Atherinomorus stipes. Next base: position 77,085 of record JALJCO010010581.1, on the reverse strand, counting down.
AAATACAACCAAACTTTGGAGCACGTTTGCTGCAACACCATGTTGGAGACGCGTACGTGACATTGCGCAAATGCATCCGACATTTACGGAACAGATGAGAGGAATCGTTTGGCAGGCAGAGGAGCGATTCCGTTAACACCCTCCTGTGCTCCATCTACTGATACAACTGGAGAAACTGCGACCACCAATTTAGGTTTTTCTCTTTTAATACTTGTTTCCTTATTTGTTATGTGGTAACTACCGAGATTTACCATGGCCTTCCCTTATAATTATCAGACTCCCTCATGCAAGATGTCCGAGACTTTTTGGGAAGTGATGCTGAATAACCTCTCCCCTCACACTGGAGGAACAGGCAAACTTTCTCTCTGGAGAATTGGACAGTGATGAGGCCCTTCATGGTTAACAATATGTTGACATCTAAGAAGCCCAATGAGGAGGTTTGCCATCACTGGCAAGACTGGATCCAGACTGCTGTTTGATATCAGTTTGGTATCAAACTGATTTCAGACTGAAATCGGTCATTATCCAACTGATATGAACCAGACTGCACTGATATCAGACTGGTACCAGACTGGTGTTGCACTGATAACAGACTGATATCAAACTGGAACCGACTGCTGTCACAATGATATCAGACTGATATCAGAATGATATCAGTCTTATATTACTGCGACAGCAAACTGGTTCCAGTCTGATATCAGTCTGATATCAGTGCGACAGCAGTCTGGTTCCTGTCTGATATCAGTCTGATATCAGTGCGATAGATTGATATCAGACAGCTGTCGCACTGAAATCAGACTGATATCAGACAGGAACAAGACTGCTGTCGCACTGATATCAGACTGATATCAAACTGGAACCAGTTTGCTGTCGCAGTAATATAAGACTGATATCATTCTGATATCAGAATGATATGAGTTTGATATTAGTGCTACAGCAGTTTGGTTCCTGTCTGATATCAGTCTTATATCAGTGCAAAAGCAGTCTGATATCAATCTGATATCAGTGCGACAGCAGTGTGGTTCCTGTCTGATATCATTCTGATATCAGTGCGATAGACTGATATCAGACTGCTGTCGCACTGATTACAGGCTGATGTCAGACTGGAACCAGACTGCTGTCGCACTGATTACAGGCTGATGTCAGACTGGAACCAGACTGCTGTCGCACCGATATCAGACTTATGTCAGACTGGAACCAGACTCCTGTCGCACTGATATCAGACTTATGTCAGACTGGAACCAGACTGCTGTCGCACTGATATCAGACTTATGTCAGACTGGAACCAGACTGCTGTCGCACCGATATCAGACTTATGTCAGACTGGAACCAGACTGCTGTCGCACTGATATCAGACTTATGTCAGACTGGAACCAGACTGCTGTCGCACTGATATCAGACTTATGTCAGACTGGAACCAGACTCCTGTCGCACTGATATCAGACTTATGTCAGACTGGAACCAGACTCCTGTCGCACTGATATCAGACTTATGTCAGACTGGAACCAGACTGCTGTCGCACTCATATCAGACTTATGTCAGACTGGAACCAGACTGCTGTCGCACTGATATCAGACTTATGTCAGACTGGAACCAGACTGCTGTCGCACTGATATCAGACTTATGTCAGACTGGAACCAGACTCCTGTCGCACTGATATCAGACTTATGTCAGACTGGAACCAGACTCCTGTCGCACTGATATCAGACTTATGTCAGACTGGAACCAGACTCCTGTCGCACTGATATCAGACTTATGTCAGACTGGAACCAGACTGCTGTCGCACTGATATCAGACTTATGTCAGACTGGAACCAGACTCCTGTCGCACTGATATCAGACTTATGTCAGACTGGAACCAGACTCCTGTCGCACTGATATCAGACTTATGTCAGACTGGAACCAGACTGCTGTCGCACTGATATCAGACTTATGTCAGACTGGAACCAGACTCCTGTCGCACTGATATCAGACTTATGTCAGACTGGAACCAGACTGCTGTCGCACTGATATCAGACTTATGTCAGACTGGAACCAGACTCCTGTCGCACTGATATCAGACTTATGTCAGACTGGAACCAGACTCCTGTCGCACTGATATCAGACTTATGTCAGACTGGAACCAGACTCCTGTCGCACTGATATCAGACTTATGTCAGACTGGAACCAGACTGCTGTCGCACTGATATCAGACTTATGTCAGACTGGAACCAGACTGCTGTCGCACTGATATCAGACTTATGTCAGACTGGAACCAGACTCCTGTCGCACTGATATCAGACTTATGTCAGACTGGAACCAGACTGCTGTCGCACTGATATCAGACTTATGTCAGACTGGAACCAGACTCCTGTCGCACTGATATCAGACTTATGTCAGACTGGAACCAGACTCCTGTCGCACTGATATCAGACTTATGTCAGACTGGAACCAGACTGCTGTCGCACTGATATCAGACTTATGTCAGACTGGAACCAGACTCCTGTCGCACTGATATCAGACTTATGTCAGACTGGAACCAGACTCCTGTCGCACTGATATCAGACTTATGTCAGACTGGAACCAGACTCCTGTCGCACTGATATCAGACTTATGTCAGACTGGAACCAGACTGCTGTCGCACTGATATCAGACTTATGTCAGACTGGAACCAGACTGCTGTCGCACTGATATCAGACTTATGTCAGACTGGAACCAGACTCCTGTCGCACTGATATCAGACTTATGTCAGACTGGAACCAGACTGCTGTCGCACTGATATCAGACTTATGTCAGACTGGAACCAGACTGCTGTCGCACTGATATCAGACTTATGTCAGACTGGAACCAGACTCCTGTCGCACTGATATCAGACTTATGTCAGACTGGAACCAGACTCCTGTCGCACTGATATCAGACTTATGTCAGACTGGAACCAGACTGCTGTCGCACTGATATCAGACTTATGTCAGACTGGAACCAGACTGCTGTCGCACTGATATCAGACTTATGTCAGACTGGAACCAGACTGCTGTCGCACTGATATCAGACTTATGTCAGACTGGAACCAGACTGCTGTCGCACTGATATCAGACTTATGTCAGACTGGAACCAGACTGCTGTCGCACTGATATCAGACTTATGTCAGACTGGAACCAGACTGCTGTCGCACTGATATCAGACTTATGTCAGACTGGAACCAGACTGCTGTCGCACTGATATCAGACTTATGTCAGACTGGAACCAGACTGCTGTCGCACTGATATCAGACTTATGTCAGACTGGAACCAGACTCCTGTCGCACTGATATCAGACTTATGTCAGACTGGAACCAGACTGCTGTCGCACTGATATCAGACTTATGTCAGACTGGAACCAGACTCCTGTCGCACTGATATCAGACTTATGTCAGACTGGAACCAGACTGCTGTCGCACTGATATCAGACTTATGTCAGACTGGAACCAGACTGCTGTCGCACTGATATCAGACTTATGTCAGACTGGAACCAGACTGCTGTCGCACTGATATCAGACTTATGTCAGACTGGAACCAGACTGCTGTCGCACTGATATCAGACTTATGTCAGACTGGAACCAGACTCCTGTCGCACTGATATCAGACTTATGTCAGACTGGAACCAGACTCCTGTCGCACTGATATCAGACTTATGTCAGACTGGAACCAGACTGCTGTCGCACTGATATCAGACTTATGTCAGACTGGAACCAGACTCCTGTCGCACTGATATCAGACTTATGTCAGACTGGAACCAGACTGCTGTCGCACTGATATCAGACTTATGTCAGACTGGAACCAGACTGCTGTCGCACTGATATCAGACTTATGTCAGACTGGAACCAGACTCCTGTCGCACTGATATCAGACTTATGTCAGACTGGAACCAGACTCCTGTCGCACTGATATCAGACTTATGTCAGACTGGAACCAGACTGCTGTCGCACTGATATCAGACTTATGTCAGACTGGAACCAGACTCCTGTCGCACTGATATCAGACTTATGTCAGACTGGAACCAGACTGCTGTCGCACTGATATCAGACTTATGTCAGACTGGAACCAGACTCCTGTCGCACTGATATCAGACTTATGTCAGACTGGAACCAGACTCCTGTCGCACTGATATCAGACTTATGTCAGACTGGAACCAGACTGCTGTCGCACTGATATCAGACTTATGTCAGACTGGAACCAGACTGCTGTCGCACTGATATCAGACTTATGTCAGACTGGAACCAGACTCCTGTCGCACTGATATCAGACTTATGTCAGACTGGAACCAGACTCCTGTCGCACTGATATCAGACTTATGTCAGACTGGAACCAGACTGCTGTCGCACTGATATCAGACTTATGTCAGACTGGAACCAGACTCCTGTCGCACTGATATCAGACTTATGTCAGACTGGAACCAGACTCCTGTCGCACTGATATCAGACTTATGTCAGACTGGAACCAGACTCCTGTCGCACTGATATCAGACTTATGTCAGACTGGAACCAGACTGCTGTCGCACTGATATCAGACTTATGTCAGACTGGAACCAGACTCCTGTCGCACTGATATCAGACTTATGTCAGACTGGAACCAGACTGCTGTCGCACTGATATCAGACTTATGTCAGACTGGAACCAGACTCCTGTCGCACTGATATCAGACTTATGTCAGACTGGAACCAGACTCCTGTCGCACTGATATCAGACTTATGTCAGACTGGAACCAGACTCCTGTCGCACTGATATCAGACTTATGTCAGACTGGAACCAGACTCCTGTCGCACTGATATCAGACTTATGTCAGACTGGAACCAGACTGCTGTCGCACTGATATCAGACTTATGTCAGACTGGAACCAGACTGCTGTCGCACTGATATCAGACTTATGTCAGACTGGAACCAGACTGCTGTCGCACTGATATCAGACTTATGTCAGACTGGAACCAGACTGCTGTCGCACTGATATCAGACTTATGTCAGACTGGAACCAGACTCCTGTCGCACTGATATCAGACTTATGTCAGACTGGAACCAGACTGCTGTCGCACTGATATTAGACTGATTTCAGACGGATATCAGACTGGAACCAGACTGCTGTCGCACTGATATTAGACTGATATCAGACTAATATCAGACTGTGTGTCATTTTTCCGAGTGGGGGTGTCAGCCAACACTCCCAACTAACTGGCTGTTTCTGATACAAGCAAAAATGAAAAAAAATATCGGCCAGCCAATCTATCGGTGAATCCCCATTATATTTGTGTGTGTGTGTGTGTGTTTATAGTTTTTCATCAGATGTAAGCCATTACAATTACATCAGACTGGAGCCAGACTGCTGTCGTACTGATATTAGAGTCCAAGGGCGTAACTTTGGGTCCACCATTGGGGGGGTCGGATTCTTTGCCTGTTTATTTAGTTATTTAATTATATGCATTCGTAAAACAAGTCAGGGTAATTTGGTGTCTGTATAAGAGATACATTATATTGTGATACTTTTCCTTTTTCCTTTTGGATAAATAGTAAACTTAGTTATTTACTTTTCACCGCTATAATCAGCCCCATTACAGGACAGTGAACAGAGATATATTATACATACTGCTGGCCGATGTAGTTTCTTACTTTTATGCAATTAAAACTTGAATTGTAAAATCTGTGAAACTTTCCTATGAAGTCAAACACATCAAAGACATCCATGCAGAAGAGCATTAAACAGCTTCTAGAACAAATATGTTACTGTGAGTTTTGCATTACTTATCTTTTAACATTTATTAAATATATAAATATGATACAAGGTTCCATGATTAGTTCTCACTGAGACCCAAATCATGTTCATGTTGTGAAGTCAAAATAATAAAAAAAGTAATGATAATAAACCATGTCTTTTGGGGGTGTGAGAATGACGGCCAGTGACCCCCTTTGTGCTGAAATAGACACATGGTAACGTGGCATCAAATGCACTGTAGCTACAATAATCTAATATTAATTAATACATTTAATTTCAAAACAAGCTCAGAGTGCATGAACAACCTTAAAGTGCAGAGTGTTCATGCACCTGTAACAGGTAACCTCCCCATTACTGGCACATGATATAATAACTAATTAATTATTATAATTAAACTAAATAATCATATGACAACTGAACGCTGTGAAGTCACGTCGCATTTCTAAAGTTCATACAGAAGTAAATCACGCGCATCCCAGATAGTGAGGACTGGTGCTGGATGAAAGTGAAATATAGGAAACGTCACAGCATTAAAAAAACAAACAAGCAAACAAGCAAACAACAACTTTGGGAGCTTTTTGCTCTGCATTTCTAAACTTCAGCATGGATCATGTACTGATCCAGTTTACATCCATGAGCACGCGACCAGGAGAGGAAGGCGATCAAAACGGTGAAACTTGCAACTTCGAAGTTGTGCTGCGTTCGGAGACAGCTGGGAAATAACAGTCTTAGCATCAGCCTAACAGGGATAACTACCATGTGGGCTTTGTTAGAAAGTCAATAATGAAATCAATATTCCAAATAAACTTTGGGGAGCTTCAGTTCTTCTAAAATACACCTGACCACATCCTGGTCTCTGGTAGAGAAAAGCCTAACACGTGTGTGAGTCTGCTTTTAAGTGGTTACTGTGTTTTCCGACGTGCGCTCTGTTCGCGCGCTGATGGAGTGCACAGATGAAGACGCACATGTGCGTGTATTTACCTCTCATGTGCGTGTATTTACCCCTCATGTGCGTGTATTTACCTCTCATGTGCATGTATTTACCTCTCATGTGCGTGTATTTACCTCTCATGTGCGTGTATTTACCTCTCATGTGCGTGTATTTACCTCTCATGTGCGTGTATTTACCTCTCATGTGCGTGTATTTACCTCTCATGTGCGTGTATTTACCTCATGTGCGTGTATTTACCTCTCATGTGTGTGTATTTACCTCTCATGTGCGTGTATTTGCCTCTCATGTGTGTGTATTTGCCTCTCATGTGCGTGTATTTACCTCTCATGTGCGTGTATTTACCTCACATGTGCGTGTATTTACCTCTCATGTGCGTGTATTTACCTCTCATGTGTGTGTATTTACCTCTCATGTGTGTGTATTTACCTCTCATGTGTGTATTTACCTCTCATGTGTGTATTTACCTCTCATGTGTGTATTTACCTCTCATGTGTGTGTATTTACCTCTCATGTGTGTGTATTTACCTCTCATGTGTGTGTATTTACCTCTCATGTGCGTGTATTTACCTCTCATGTGTGTATTTACCTCTCATGTGTGTGTATTTACCTCTCATGTGTGTGTATTTACCTCTCATGTGTGTATTTACCTCTCATGTGTGTGTATTTACCTCTCATGTGTGTGTATTTACCTCTCATGTGTGTGTATTTACCTCTCATGTGCGTGTATTTACCTCTCATGTGTGTGTATTTACCTCTCATGTGCGTGTATTTACCTCTCATGTGTGTGTATTTACCTCTCACGTGCGTGTATTTACCTCTCACGTGCGTGTATTTACCTCTCATGTGTGTGTATTTACCTCTAATGTGCGTGTATTTACCTCTCACGTGCGTGTATTTACCTCTCATGTGTGTGTATTTACCTCTCGTGTGTGTATTTACCTCTCATGTGCGTGTATTTACCTCTCATGTGCGTGTATTTACCTCTCATGTGTGTGTATTTCCCTCTCATGTGTGTGTATTTACCTCTCATGTGCGTGTATTTACCTCTCATGTGTGTGTATTTACCTCTCATGTGCGTGTATATACCTCTCATGTGCGTGTATTTACCTCTCATGTGTGTGTATTTACCTCTCATGTGCGTGTATTTACCTCTCATGTGCGTGTATTTACCTCTCATGTGTGTGTATTTACCTCTCATGTGCGTGTATTTACCTCTCATGTGTGTGTATTTACCTCTCATGTGCGTGTATTTACCTCTCATGTGCGTGTATTTACCTCTCATGTGTGTGTATTTACCTCTCATGTGCGTGTATTTACCTCTCATGTGCGTGTATTTACCTCTCATGTGCGTGTATTTACCTCTCATGTGCGTGTATTTACCTCTCATGTGTGTGTATTTACCTCTCATGTGCGTGTATTTACCTCTCATGTGCGTGTATTTACCTCCCATGTGTGTGTATTTACCTCTCATGTGTGTGTATTTACCTCTCATGTGTGTGTATTTACCTCTCATGTGCGTGTATTTACCTCTCATGTGCGTGTATTTACCTCTCATGTGTGTGTATTTACCTCTCATGTGTGTGTATTTACCTCTCATGTGTGTGTATTTACCTCTCATGTGCGTGTATTTACCTCTCATGTGTGTGTATTTACCTCCCATGTGCGTGTATTTACCTCTCATGTGTGTGTATTTACCTCTCATGTGTGTGTATTTACCTCTCATGTGCGTGTATTTACCTCTCACGTGTGTGTATTTACCTCTCATGTGTGATTTACCTCTCATGTGCGTGTATTTACCTCTCATGTGTGTGTATTTACCTCCCATGTGCGTGTATTTACCTCTCACTGTGTGTGTATTTACCTCTCACGTGCGTGTATTTACCTCTCACGTGTGTGTATTTACCTCTCATGTGCGTGTATTTACCTCTCATGTGCGTGTATTTACCTCTCATGTGCGTGTATTTACCCCTCATGTGCGTGTATTTACCTCTCATGTGCGTGTATTTACCTCTCATGTGCGTGTATTTACCTCCATGTGTGTGTATTTACCTCCCATGTGTGTGTATTTACCTCCATGTGTGTGTATTTACCTCTCATGTGCGTGTATTTACCTCTCATGTGTGTGTATTTACCTCCCATGTGCGTGTATTTACCTCTCATGTGCGTGTATTTACCTCTCATGTGCGTGTATTTACCTCTCACGTGCGTGTATTTACCTCTCACGTGCGTGTATTTACCTCTCACGTGTGTGTATTTACCTCATGTGCGTGTATTTACCTCTCATGTGCGTGTATTTACCTCTCATGTGCGTGTATTTACCTCTCATGTGCGTGTATTTACCCCTCATGTGCGTGTATTTACCTCACATGTGCGTGTATTTACCTCTCATGTGCGTGTATTTACCTCCCATGTGCGTGTATTTACCTCTCATGTGCGTGTATTTACCTCCATGTGCGTGTATTTACCTCTCATGTGCGTGTATTTACCTCTCGTGTGTGTGATTTACCTCATGGGATTTACCCATGTGCGTGACCCCATGTGCGTGTATTTACCTCTCATGTGCGTGTATTTACCTCTCATGTGCGTGTATTTACCTCTCATGTGCGTGTATTTACCTCTCATGTGCGTGTATTTACCTCTCATGTGCGTGTATTTACCTCTCATGTGCGTGTATTTACCTCTCATGTGCGTGTATTTACCCCTCATGTGCGTGTATTTACCTCCTCATGTGCGTGTATTTACCTCTCATGTGCGTGTATTTACCTCCCATGTGCGTGTATTTACCTCTCATGTGCGTGTATTTACCTCTCATGTGCGTGTATTTACCTCTCATGTGCGTGTATTTACCTCTCATGTGCGTGTATTTACCTCTCATGTGCGTGTATTTACCTCTCATGTGCGTGTATTTACCCCTCATGTGCGTGTATTTACCCCTCATGTGCGTGTATTTACCCCTCATGTGCGTGTATTTACCCCTCATGTGCGTGTATTTACCCCTCTCATGTGCGTGTATTTACCTCTCATGTGCGTGTATGTACCTCTCATGTGCGTGTATTTACCCCTCATGTGCGTGTATTTACTCCTCGTGTGCGTGTATTTATCCCTCATGTGCGTGTATTTACCTCTCATGTGCGTGTATTTACCCCTCATGTGCGTGTATTTACCTCTCATGTGCGTGTATTTACCTCTCATGTGCGTGTATTTACCCCTCATGTGCGTGTATTTACCTCTCATGTGCGTGTATTTACCTCTCATGTGCGTGTATTTACCCCTCATGTGCGTGTATTTACCCCTCATGTGCGTGTATTTACCCCTCATGTGCGTGTATTTACCTCTCATGTGCGTGTATTTACCTCTCATGTGCGTGTATTTACCCCTCATGTGCGTGTATTTACCTCTCATGTGCGTGTATTTACTCCTCATGTGCGTGTATTTACCCCTCATGTGCGTGTATTTACCCCTCATGTGCGTGTATTTACCCCTCATGTGCGTGTATTTACCCCTCATGTGCGTGTATTTACCCCTCATGTGCGTGTATTTACCCCTCATGTGCGTGTATTTACCTCTCATGTGCGTGTATTTACCCCTCATGTGCGTGTATTTACCCCTCATGTGCGTGTATTTACCTCTCATGTGCGTGTATTTACCTCTCTTTGGCCAATCAGTTCTTTTTTATTAAGGTTGATGTCGATCATCAATGAATCATGTCGTCTGTCCACCTTTTCTTCTTTACATTACTGTTGGTCTTCTGTTTCCCTCCATCCATCAAACACAGCAATAAGATAGAAAGCGGCCGGTATGGGTAATACCAAATACACGGCGGGGGAAGAGGGAGGGGGGTGCATTACAATACCAGATGATTAAAGGTGCTGTTGTTTTGCTAGAAAATATTGTAGCTAATAAAAAGAATTAACAATATGTTCATAAAAGATCAGTAATGTTATTATTAAATCCGAGTTGTGTTATTTTTTAGGGGGGTTATATCACCTGGCTCTAATTATTGGGGGGGTCAACCCCCCCCTATCCCCCCGTGGAAATTACGCCATTGCCCCGTGTACCACCCTCCACTGGAGGTCCCCCGTTCTTTTGTCCACAGGGGGCTTGTACAGGGGCCGCCAACAGCCCCTCGGGGACAACCCGCTGCCAAGAACCTCTGTCCACTTTGAAGCCTTCACCCCTGCCAGAGATTGGAGATTGGAGACCTTCACGCTGAGCTGATAGACCACCTTCTTCCCCAACGTCTCGAAAACACCACTCTCCGGGGTCTGAAAGGACAGCAGAATGTCCACTTCATCCTGCCACTGTCCAACGGCAGGAGAGACAACCAGGGACGGAAAAAGGTATTCAACCCCGTCCTCCCACTGATCCAGAACAGTCTGATCCTCAGCAAACAGTCTGAGAGTTCCCGGCAGCGAAGCCTGAACCTCCTCCACCAGCCGGACCAGCAGCCTCCTGGACCTGATGTTCAGCAGCTCAGACAAACGGGACACAGAAGTCCTCATCAGGTACAGTAACTCGCTGAGCCGGCAGCAGTCGCTCAGTGCGTCTCATCTGCGACAGTGTGTCCTTGTTTTCATCCGTGTTCGCTGTCACGGAGCTCAGTTTGTTTGCATCTTCAGTCCGCTGTTAACATGCTGCTGAAAAAGAAGCCAAATGCTTTATAAATCTTCACATCTCCAAATGTTAACTGTGGCACAGTGTAGCTTTTTTTAGTCTTTGTAGGCAGGGCGCGAGCCACGGGGCAGCTGGGGGAGCTATAGCTGCCATTAATGGAACATGAGGTCCCGATAGGGAGATTTTTTTGGGGGGGGGCTCTATGATACTGACAATAAAGCATGTTGATTGCTCACAAATTCACCGTCGCCTATATGATTATGATGCTATAGTTTCTATGACTACTGAAGCGCGGCTCCGCTGCAAGATAAACTAATCCTACATCAAATAAGAGATGATGCCTGACGAGGTGTCCATCTGCAGAGACAACCTTCCTCCGCTTTGCGTCAGATGCTCCACGCCCCCACATCATCTATTAATTTATGATAATGGCAGGGCGCTTATAGCCTACACTGTAACAAACAAACAAACAAACAAAAAATCTAATAAACGGTAATATTCCGGCAGCTGGGGCGCCAGAAAAATACTGTAAAATTACAGAGAAAAACTTTCTCATAAAAATACAGTAAATTTCCATGATAAAATACAGTTTATAACTTTGCTCTTACATGAAATCTTTGTTTTATTTTGGCATTTTAATGTTTAATGACATACGGTAAAAACTGTTAGAATACACAAAAATCAGGGTTAATATCGCTGTTGCCAACTATTCATGCAGAGAAGTCACCATTGGCTGGTCCAAAAGTCACCACTGCAGCATTAGTTTTGCTCTTAATGCAAATTTGTGCAGGTAAAGTTTTCAATCAAGAGTCTGTAACTGAACAGCGACACAATTTACAAACAGGTGATGTTGGTTCTGTCTTCGTCATTAAATATCATCGGATATGGTGGCGATTTTATCTCCTTATACTGTCCTACACACTCATGGTCCAACTTAAACGTCCAAACTGAACAGAATTTCTCAACAATTTCTTCTGAATGTGAACAGAACAAAGGCAGTAAACATTTTTAATGATAATAATTTCATATTGTAAAATCAAGATCCCAGAGTTTGGTACTTTTGTACATATATTTATATAAAAAATATGAAATTTTGAGAAACATAAAAAGGATTAGTCCAAAATAGTTTTTGAACATGTTTATTGTCAACATGACATTTGAAGTCATGTGTGTTCATCCTTTAAAACAGCTGAAACTCTGCCCAGACATATACAGTTCCCAGCATCACAATCAAGAGAAAAAATATAATGAATAGAACATGTGAACATATTATGTCTGAACATGCTCTCATTAAACAAGTTAGCAAAAACAAACTTTTTCATCTTGAGTTTCATCTTTGATCATTTTTTACAAAGTCTATCGAACATTTGGAAAGAACATTGTGTATACTTGGAACTTCACTATCATAGTGAATATTAAAGGCAAAGGTAAAATGTTTGTGTGTGATCTCAAGTAAAAACAACAGTCCAATTCATAAGAACATTGAAAAAAAATAGCATGCCTGTTCACATAGCAATTTTATTCACAAAACAATCACCTTTGATGCAGAAGCAGCACAAAATGATAAAAACAACAAAAACTATTTCTGAGTACAAATACATACACATACACGTATAAACATGCAACTGTACACACCTGATCACACTCTTCCTCACACACACACCCAGGGGCCGGCTGGCCAGAGGGAGATCCGGGAGGTTTCCCGTACAGCCGGTCTGTTTCAGTCCGGGTGGGACTCTCTCTCTCTCTCTCTCTCTCTCTCTCTCTCTCTCTCTCTCTCTCTCTCTCTACCTCCCTGCACGCCTGTGGACAAAAGGACAGGGGAGTAGAGTTAGCATAAATAAACTTTTCGTTAGATAGTGCTGTACAACGTTTTTATATGAATCTGAAGTTTTTGTACAAAATCTTTAAGCTCTTTGGTGATGACACGTACTAAAAATATCATGTAGCTTGTCAGTATAAAAGGAAAAAACTTGCTGCTCCAGACAGTAATGAAAATGTCTGTCTTCCTTCTGTCCAGCATGTGTTTGAGTGGCAGCACAAACTGACACAGTTAAAGAATCAGATTTAATATAAACTTTATTGATCTGAAAACATTCAACGTGGTGGGAATGACTGCAGTACTAAGGGACAGACATACTTATTAAAAAAATAATAAATGGATCAGACATTTTTTGTCAAATATGATGAGAAATCACTTATTCTATTGTATTTTAAGGAATTTATCCAAAAAACTCCACAATTTTATCATTTTTAAGTAGAAAGATAAAGCACTACATATCTAAAAGCTATTATGGGAAGAAGAAAAACAGGTTTGTGCAGGATGGAGTTAAATTGACGGACCTTTTCTGTGGCGGAGAGGCTGAGGAATCATCTGCAGAGGTTTAACTGCACGAGGCCGACCTGAAAGGAATTACAGTAGTCACTGCGTGACATGACTGAACCACGAGCTGCGCCGTGTTCTGTCAGGTAGGGTCTGAAGTAATGCTCCCTTTTTCACTCTGACCTGGCTTGACATCCATTTACCCTTTTTCTTTTTTCCAAGAAGAACGTTTGTTGTCATGGTGATGTCTTGATGCTTCACATGAGTCCTTCCACTTTCCCGCTTTCTGATGGAAATAATTGCACCTCTGCTCTTTGAATAACTATAGTCATTTCAAGTAATAATCCAATTACAGATTTCTGTCTTTTAGATTTCAGTAACTCACCATGTGGGCACTTGAAGCCCTGAATAGCCCATGGATGGAAAAAAACCTATTGAAGTTGAAAAAAGGAAAAACCAGAAGAAAGCATTGATAAGTGCTTAAGGGGGGAAATTACATAATTAGATGAAGCAGGATGTAATTATATCAAGGTGCGTGCGCTCTTACAGTCTTCCATCCTTTGTTCGTGCACGCGTGTCTGAAGTTCCTGCGCGTGCTTAATTTCATCATTTTCAGTTCTGTCTGAAGCTGCCATTTATTTGACCGCAGTTATTTGACATCTAACTTGTGACATAAATATCCAATTCTTCTTGTTGTAGCACCTCGTGCTCTGAAGATGTTGTTGTGCTACAAATAAACTGAACTTGAACTAAACATCATCATTAATGCAATAAAAGATACTTTATCTCCAAAGGGGAAATGTTAAACCTGTGTGTTATTTGTTTGGTATGTTCGTTATGTTCCATGCATGAATGTTTTTTTTTTTTAAATTTTGTTTTATCTTTATCATTCTGTGTGCGTGTGTGTTGGGGGGGGTGGGGGGTAATTCTTATATCTAGAACACATAGAAATGTATTTTTGTTGGAAAACATTAATCCAGATTAAGAGCTTGTATATCCTAAAACTGCCATGTTGGGTCAGAGGTGCTGTAACTGTCACAAACAGCCTGCAGCCTCCATGTTACATGGAGACGCAGCACGTTGCTCCTGCTCTTTCATGGACAAAAAATGCTCAGAAATATAAAAACATTCATGATTAAAACTAAAATTCAATAACCTGAGTTTAAGTAAAGTTTCATTTCAAGCTTAGATCGTTGCTGGGGGGTGACACCAGCCTTCTGCAGGACAGGACAGTCCAGCCTCCTCCCCAGCGCGTCACCCGATCCAAATTCCTCAGCAAGTCAGCAACACACTGGTGGCAGATGAGCGGGGCGGCGCGCGGAGCCGGACGCTGTTTCATCCCAAACAGAGGCAGAGGAAGGAGACGCATCCTCTCCTTCACAGTTACAACTTCATCACCCGGTTGTGCTGATTTCACTCGCTGGCGGCGACTGCAGACACGAGGAACTGGGAACTTACGGAGCCGGAACAGGGATGGTGTCCACAAGCAGCCTAATCTGGCACGTGCGTTACCGGTTTAGCAACGGAGGACGAAAAGGCGAAACTGCCGCAACTCTCCCAGTGAAGGACACCTGCATCGATGGAGGACCTCCCACCCCATTAACTCTGATCCACACACTGCAAGAAGGAGAGAGAGAGAGAGAGAGAGAGAGAGAGAGAGAGAGAGAGAGAGAGAAAGAGAGAGAGACGGAGAAAGCGAGAGAGAAGGAGAAAGAGAGAGAGAAGGAGAAAGAGAGAGAGACGGAGAAAGAGAGAGAAGGAGAAAGCGAGAGGGGGAGAGAGAGAGGAGAAAGAGAGAGAGAGAAGGAGAAAGCGAGAGAGACGGAGAAAGAAAGAGAGAGAAGGAGAAAGAGAGAGAGACGGAGAAAGAGAGAGAAGGAGAGAGAGAGAGACACCGAGAAAGAGAGAGAAGGAGAAAGAGAGAGAGAAGGAGAAAGAGAGAGAGACACCGAGAAAGAGAGAGAGACGGAGAAAGCGAGAGAGAAGGAGAAAGAGAGAGAGAGAGAGAGAGACGGAGAAAGAGAGAGAAGGAGAAAGCGAGAGAGAAGGAGAAAGAGAGAGAGACGGAGAAAGCGAGAGAGAAGGAGAAAGAGAGAGAGACGGAGAAAGCGAGAGAGACACCGATAAAGAGAGAGAGACACCGAGAAAGAGAGAGGAGAAAGAGAGAGAGACGGAGAAAGCGAGAGAGAAGGAGAAAGAGAGAGACGGAGAAAGAGAGAGAGAAGGAGAGAGACAGACACCGAGAAAGAGAGAGAGACGGAGAAAGCGAGAGAGAAGGAGAAAGAGAGAGAGACACCGAGAAAGAGAGAGGGAGAGAGAGAGAATCGGAGAAAGAGAGAGTTCAGCGTATATTGTATTCATGAATTCATTTTTAAATATTATTTGAAAAAGAATTTCAAAATTAAAAATTTAAAAGAAATTTAAAATCTTTTTTTTAAAAGCATTTTCAGATTTTATTTTAAAAATAATTTTAATGTCTTTTATGAAATGACATCTTCAAATTCTTTTCATTTTCTTTTTTATGAAGGGACCAGGAGAGTCACTGAAAAAGTAATACAGCATTTTGATGATGATAAAGATATAAATTTTGAAATAGGATTTCAAATGAAACAATTCAATTATACAAGAAATCAAATTTCAAATGCATTTTGTAATTTCACATTTTAAATTGAAATATAAAAGATTAATTGCATATTGTATTCATTAATAATTGTCTGAGAAAGCATTTTCAAATTATATTTTAAAAAGAAATTTAAAATCTTTTTTGAAAAAAGAATATTCACACTCTTTTCATTTTCTTTCATGTTCATATCGGGGAGGAATATTGGCCAATCAGAGCAGAGGAGGAATAACTTGCTGCCACGGTGGAGAAAACACTGGATGGACGGTGTCCTGCAGCCTTTAGTTTCATCTGCAGGACATGTGAAGCTACGTGGTCTGTACAGTCCTGAAACAATACCAAAAGCCAAATATGGGAGAAAATAGAAAAGTAACCACCTTTGAAAGAGTTTAGTTTTTTAAAACTTTTTAAAGAAATAAGATTTTCCGTGTTATTCCAGTGTAGCTGGTCATTAAAGCCAGTTTCTGGAGATGAATAATAGTTTAAATTAATGCTCTGATGTAAAAAAATAAAAATAAAAAGTCAGAATACTTTAGAGATCTCCAGATAACGTACCTATAGGTTATCATGACCTTAGACGACTGTCCTACGTTGTAAATCCAGATATTCATGCTGCTTTCCATGTTGGCAGCTAGGAGGTAATGGGCTATATGCCCGGCTCCACTACTTCCTGAATTTCAGACAGCACCTTTGCTTCCTGTCTGTTCTGACTGGATGAATTGATTAACCCAGGTGCGTCTGACCTCAGTAACTGGCCAGACACACCTGGAGTAATCAGTTTGTTCAGTAATGAAAGACAGGAAGTAAAGGTGCTGTCAGAAGTTCAGGAAGTAGTGGAGCCGGGCATATAGCCCATTGGGACTCGTTCTTCTGGCAATGAAGGCGCCGCAAGATGGTGCAACACACATAACGCTTGTTGCATTAATCTATAGATTAATCTATAGCCTACATTTTGCATGTATCTTTTTTCATTTATATAATTTTACATTTTATTTTAGTGTTGAAATCGTGTTTTTTTATTAGACTGGTGTCACATGTTCCTCTTCTGTCTTCAGATGCGCTGCTGAGGTTTCTCAGTCCCACCATTTCAAATCTTCCTGTCGCCTCCACCTCAGCAGTGATGCAGCAGCATCAAACGAATCAAGTGGGTTCATTTTTTGTATTTCTTTCTTTAATTATTTTTTTTATTATTCTGAATGTGCAAATTGTTTTATTTAAATAAAAGAATGTCCAGGGCAAAGCTAATAAGTTTCTTGTGAGTATATGTGTGAAAAAGTGTTTGCCCCCATCCTGACTTTACTTTTTTGCATGTTTGTCACACTTAAATGTTTCAGATCATCAAACAAATTTAAATGTGAGACAAAGATAACACAAGTAAACACAAAATGCAGTTTTTAAATGAAGACTTTTAGTTTTAAGGGGGGGGGGGGGGGGTTGTGTGCCCCCTGAACCTAATAACTGGTTGGGCCACCCTTAGCAGCAATGGAGTAGGTTTGATTTTGAAATTGGTGGGGACACAAAAGTGCTCCAAGGCAGCACTCATGAAAGTTAGTTTTATATATAATTTCACGTCATGCAGATGTTACAGGTTAAAGAAACAAATGAACAAAAAGCAAAAAGGAGGCATTTTCGAAGAGTTCCCATCTTTACTCTTTAGTGCAACTGTTCAACATATCAGTTAACATGTCAACAAAATTGGAAATACATAAATACAACATTGTCAATAAACATGACAAGAGTTTGATGGTAAAGTTACTGCCTGAGCAAAAAAAGTTTTTACTTTCACACTGTTATTAATGTACGTGTAATTTATTCTTTATTCATGTCATTTTATGTATAAAATGTCATGATCAGCTAGAATATCAGGTTTCATTGCATTTCCAACACAAATTTTATTTTTGTGTTTTTAAAAAGTTGCTCTTTTCTACACAAATACATGAAAATAAGAATAAAAATAACTTTTAAAAAGTGTGTCTCTTTGGCATATCCTCTTCTAATTCCCTGCCTCCTGGGCCACCCCCCCCCGAGCACCAGTGCCCAGGTGGTGCTGGGGGGATATGTGAGAGTCCAGTGACTTAAACCAACTGGAGGAATGTTTGGTGGGTATCATCGAGAACAGGTAGTTAATTTTAGCTAGAACCATCATTTCAAAGTGTCCACTTTTATGGAGAACAGGTCTAAGTTATGTGGCATGAAGCATACGGTGGAGGGAAGTAAAAATGCAATGTCCTCGTATATGCGGGGTCTCAGGACATCACTGTTAGCATGACAGTCAACCTGACCGATAGCATGACTGTTAGCCTGACTATTAGCATCACTAATGCTAATAAGGCACGGAGAGGAGCAGGCCTTTGTAGGCTGGGACACTGAGCCAACCAGCTGTGAGGGAATGAAGAAAGAACCAGGAGGATTTTTAGAAAACTTTTTCTTTGACCTTTTGTTTTAATAAAGCATTTGGATCTGCATTCTGGTCTTTCCCTACAGAACTAAAGACCGTGCATGGGAATGTGGTGGCCTGAGCATGTGCTCGCTCCCGGCTTCTTTCCACAGTACAAACACACACATTATCAGGCTGATTGAGCCTCTAAATTCATGCCATGAGTGAGCGTGAGTCTGATTGAATGTTTGTTGCTCTGTGTTGGTGCTGAGATGGACCAGGAGCAGCTCCAGCTCCATCACCACCCTGCATCTCAATAATCCGTTATCTCAAGAAAACAAAGTTTGTTTTTTTCTCGAGATAAGAGATAATTATCTCGTTATGACGGGATAACGGTCATCATTAACTACTTAAAGGATAAGTTTCTTTTTTTTCAATGTGGACCTTATTTCTAGGAGTTTATACGTGCATTTACTCACCGGTAAAGTTCTGCATCACTTTGAGTCCTTCGGAAGATATAACTTGATTCACACTTCAGTGTACATCCAGTGATAATGGCGGACGGGGCAGCGACTATATAAGACATTATCTGCAGTAAAACTCCTTGATTTTTGCCAATACTTTAAGTAGAATGAAAAAACGAACGAGCACTATTGTCCTGTGAGTCCAGATTTAGCTCTCTGTTAGTTATCAGGTAGTTCTAGACACTTTTCGGGGCCGTGCGTTCACGATGTGCGCTTCCGTGGTGCAGCTGATAAGAGCAGCTCGCTGCTCAGACAACAAAATCACAATTTGCAAAACTCTGAACTCACGGGACAATCGTGCACGTTCGTTCATTCTACTTAAAGGATTGATGAAATGGAGTTTTACTGCAGATAATGTCTTATATAGTCGCTGCCCCGTCTCCGCTATTATTACTGGATGTACACTGAAGGGTGAATCAAGTTATATCCTCCGAAGGACTCAAAGTGATGCAGAAACTTTACCGGTGAGTAAACGTATGTATAAACTCCTAGAAATAAAGTCCAAGTCGAAAAAAAAGAAACTTATCCCTCAAATGATCTCAGGAAAACAAAGTTAGAGATAATTATCTTGTTATCTCGAGAAAATGGCATTTAAAAAAATATACGGCCATGACCGATTTGGCTTTTGTACTCTAGACTGGTTGAACTGCCAAAACACTCACTGTTTGAACCAGAAATTTGGCTTCAAAAAAATACAAAGCAAATCTGAAAATGTGATGTCTTTTTCCTGCCTTTGGACGTACATTAATATTAGAGTCAGTAGTTAGATCAGATCTGACAACACTATAGAGGTAAACTTTGTCAGGTATGATGTAACCATGTCACAATATCCAGTATGTTCTATAAAGAGGTGAGCTGTCATTAGGAAATGTGGTAATGGCTTCGCTTGTTACATTAGACAACTGTCCAACGTTATAAATCCACATTACTCATTAATCTAGGACTTTTTATTTCAGCAATGGTGTCAGGATCTGAACTGGTCCCATCTGATGAGGCTCACCTGTGCCTCGTTTGACCTGATCTCCCCCTCCATGCCAGATCATCACTCCTGCTGTGGTGAGCCTTGCCTGCTTTCTGCCTGAGAATTTTGATTTTTCTCCTACCTGCTCTCACTGTGTTTTTTCTGCTCCACAGATTGACAGAAGCATCTAAAAAGAAACCTTTCATTCTTTTTTCATTGATAATCACAGACTTTTTATATAATTAAAGGCTCTTTATAATCACGACCCACTGAGACCAAAAGCATTTACAGGCCATTTACTGCCCTTAACTTTAGCTGAAAAACCCAGTGGGGGGCATGATCTTTTCGGGCTTTTGGCACCAGACTATCAAAGAAAAAGAAGCAGATACCTGTGGTTCAAAATGCTTTCAGATGTGACGATAAGGGGCAAAAAGCGCGTTAGCAGCAGTGAGCCTAATTTCAGTTAGATTACAGAGGCAACACTCATGTAATTGCCCATCTGAACAAAGTGACATTTCTTACAATGGCAGCTGAGGATGTGAATACGCTGACATCTAAAGTTGACTTATAATAACCTCATAGTGCAACAATAAGCCATTATTCCATTGCAGGTGGAGAAGTTGACATTTTTACTTTGCTGAGTGTGTGCATCATTATTTAGTGAAGGGGAGTTAGTGTTGGGGAGTCGCTTCCCCGTTATCTGTTTCTACGTGCCATAGAAGGAAACGAAGTGTCCGACTAATGAAGCTTTGCATGAGAGTGTTTGTGTGTTTGGTTTCAGCAGTTATTTATTTAGTTATTAATAAAGTAATTTATTTAGTTATTCATTAAGTTATTTATATATTTATTAAGTTATCTATTTTGTTATTCATTGAGTTATTCATTTATTTATATATTAAGTTATTTATATAGTGAAACTTTTATTTTGTGCTCACACGTATTTTGGGAGGCTTTTATTTTGCACCAAGACTTTGTGCTGCTTCTTTTTGCGTTTCTTTATTTCGCATCCTAATATTCAAATTTAGGGGCGGGGTTTTGGAGTGATGCAGCTGACGACCTATGACAGGCTGGCTACGTCTCCACGCGTCTGTACGTCACACTGGTGGATGGAAGGCGGCGCCATTATCAACAGTGATGGGCGGAACTGCCGGTGCTCACAGGAAGTAGCAGTTTAGTCGTGAAAAGGCTGGAACAGATCGCAGTGAATCGTGTTTACGTTTGCATCTGGATAAAGCTAAAGGATAAAGAAACGAGATGTCCTGGAGTTCAGGGGCATCATGTGTCCATGGTTGGACATTCAGATCATGAAGTCCCTCATGGATTTTTTTCTATTACTGGTCGTTACGTAGTTAGCGCCTAGCATGTCACAACGGGACGGGAGCTCTGCAGGGACACAGGACAGGTCTTCTTCCACAACCTGCTTTACTGCTGTGGAGGTTCTGGGCTCGTTCCACTTTGGCTCTCTGCAGCAACCGGGCTGGAAGAACCAGATTCTGGTCCTGGAGTCCTGCATCCACCGCAGACAGAACCAGGTCCTGGAGTCCTGCATCCACCGCAGACAGAACCAGGTCCTGGAGTCCTGCATTCACCGCAGACAGAACCTGGTCCTGGAGTCCTGCATCCACCTCAGACAGAACCTGGTCCTGGAGTCCTGCATCCACCGCAGACAGAACCAGGTCCTGGAGTCCTGCATCCACCTCAGACAGAACCTGGTCCTGGAGTCCTGCATCCACCTCAGACAGAACCTGGTCCTGGAGTCCTGCATCCACCTCAGACAGAACCTGGTCCTGGAGTCCTGCATCCACCTCAGACAGAACCTGGTCCTGGAGTCCTGCATCCACCTCAGACAGAACCTGGTCCTGGAGTCCTGCATCCACCTCAGACAGAACCTGGTCCTGGAGTCCTGCATCCACCGCAGACAGAACCTGGTCCTGGAGTCCTGCATCCACCTCAGACAGAACCTGGTCCTGGAGTCCTGCATCCACCGCAGACAGAACCTGGTCCTGGAGTCCTGCATCCACCGCAGACAGAACCTGGTCCTGGAGTCCTGCATCCACCGCAGACAGAACCCGGTCCTGGAGTCCTGCATCCACCGCAGACAGAACCTGGTCCTGGAGTCCTGCATCCACCGCAGACAGAACCCGGTCCTGGAGTCCTGCATCCACCGCAGACAGAACCTGGTCCTGGAGTCCTGCATCCACCGCAGACAGAACCTGGTCCTGGAGTCCTGCATCCACCGCAGACAGAACCTGGTCCTGGAGTCCTGCATCCACCGCAGACAGAACCTGGTCCTGGAGTCCTGCATCCACCGCAGACAGAACCTGGTCCTGATCGGTTTCACCTCTCACTGACGGAGGCTCCGGTTTTCTGACGGGACTTCCATGTGATGCTCCCAGCAATAAATCCATTTTGGTGTTTTTAACAGGTTACAAGATTATTATGAACAGCCGGGGTTTCATTCTGCAATAAACTGATGTTCACAACCTGGACAGGCTGATATCTGACTGCTGCTGCAAAGCAACACAAACGTGTTGCAGCCACGAGTTTTTCTACTCGGATAAATATGAAGCTCACATGTAGGTTACACCAACACACGGGCAAATATGTCACAAATCATCTTCTTCATTTGGATTCGTTTTATTCAAAGACACTGGACTTACTGTGTATCCATTCCTTTCCTCGTGCCACCTTTTCATTCCCTCATATTAACCACGACCACCCAAACGCTCAATAATAATAATTATGATAACAAAAATAACGATAATAATAACAGTACATTGCATTTATATGTGCCTTTCAGACCCTCAACGCATGTACATAATAAGAAGGAATAAAATAATAAAAGGAAGTGAGAATCCCGTGTAGATGTGAATTTAATCAAACAGCTCCTGAGGAAGGACAGCAGTGATGGGGAGGTTGAGGCCATATTACGAATTTACACCATCTAAAAAAAAAAAAAAGTTTCCATCTCTTGTTTTAAATTCCTGACGAGGCAAAGCATTAAAGTTTTGTATTTGTGAGCTTGGACATGTACCAGATTGCTGACCTTCATGTTACACCTGAACAGGTAAATAACATTATGTTAGCAGACGTTTCAGTACAAGTTTATGAAATCATCTTCAACAACATGCTGTCTCAGTCATCTATCAACCTGGTTCTTGTTCCACCTCTGTGTTGTTCTCATTCTTGCTGTCATCTTTCCCTCTTTGTACGAACACACAAAGATCAACAAGAACCACAAAAAATATTATTGTAAAAATTGACACATATTCCACACAATTATAAGGTTATTTGTACCTTTGTTTTGGAGTTAAAAAGGTCATATCTGCATATAGTGGTGGGCTGAAACCACAATCATTGTAAAATTGTCTTTAGTTGTTTTCTCTCACCTGAGCTGTTCTCTTTTTTGAAAAAGGACCTGATGTCCACGGTTGGTAAATCACTAAAAATAGTATATATAGCCTACTGTATATGTTTATATATATTCAAAAGTTCGTAAAAAATAATTATAAATTTAAAGAATTTATTTGGGCTAAGCCCATTACTGTACTTGTTGCATAAACCAATGCTAAACACACCATATTACTGTTTCAATAATTACGTTCACTCATCTTGCTGAAACAGTCGCATCTTTGCTCACTGCCATCATAATGACATCTGACTGTTATAAAAGTTATAAGGGAAAAGTAACGGACACACCATCGTCATTCATGACAGGTCTGTTTACATATAACGCGTGACCACTACCGACCAGATGAGCGTTAGATTAACGTCCTCTGATGATCTGAATCAATGAGCATGCGGGAGCTGCTGCAGGCTGCGCACCGGTGTGCTCCTGTGAGGTGCGCGGCACACAGGTTTGGACCAGACCAAGTTTAGAGAGGGGGGAGCCTAGTAACGACATGCAGCGTCCCCTTTTTATTACGTTTTGTATATATTGTAGTTGATGAGAAATGATCAAATCTAAAATAACAAAAAACAGAAAAAAGAAACCTCAAAAAGATCCGGGGCTTTTGAAGAATCATTCCAGGCTCAAGCCCCTTAAGCCGCCCCCCCGCTCCGCCAATGGTACTGGATCACACTTGTAACAACTAATCTTTTTGTGGGCTAAGCCCCTGATGATGACAATGTCTAGCTCCGCCCCTGCTTCCTCTTAGTATATTTGTTTTGGAGCAGTTATTTTAATTGTTTTTATTTGTTTCAGTACCTGTAAAGAATGATGCACGTCAATAAGCTGGTGTGATGTGCTACTGTGGTGTCCTCTGTTAGAAGGAGACGCAGATCCAGAGATTGAGTTAGATCCTGGAGTTCTGTCTGAATAACGGACTTTTCTACAGTACCATTACTACATCTCCACACCAATAAATAAACTGTAGAATGATACAACATTATTTTCATGTTGACAGGCAGCCCTGCTCACTTGCTTGGTGGTGATGTCACAAGTTTGCGTTGTCCCAATCCGTCAAGTAGGCGGAGTCTGTACTTGTGAACTCCACAAGTGCAGACCTCCAGTACTACCTACAAGTCTGTACTCACAAGTACACGAGTACGCAGTACGCACACTATGAACTGAGAAACGGCCAGTATCGATGATCGGTGAAATGGCAGATATCGGCACTGATAATCGGCCGAGGCTGATAATTGGTCAATCCCTACCTCGTATCCGTGCTCTTTTTCACACCAGCGCCTCTAGAATTCAGGTCCGTTTTGCAGCAGGCACCTGTGACGTTACCGTGTCAGTTAGAGATGGGCCGATGAAGCCTTGTGAACCTTTTGAGGCTTTTGCTTGAATGTATCGGAAAAAAGAGTTGAAGCCTCAAAGCCCCATAATCAGGGGTCGGCAACCCGCGGCTCCGGAGCCGCATGCGGCTCTTTAGTCCCTCTGTTGCGGCTCCCTGGCATTGGAAAATGAATTAATGACTATTCTACTACATTGTATTTTGGTTGGTTCACATTAATAATGTGATTCTAAAAGACCAAGATAAATGTCCCCTTGAGAGACAATAAAGTTTCTTATCTTATTCTAAATTTGAGGATTATGATGATCCCTCTGAGGGATTCATGTACAGTTGCGCACTTTTCCCGAGTTCTCCGAGCACTGCAAATGCAGCACGTGAAATAAAATCCAACTCAACTATTAAAATAAAGACTTTATATTTTACCATTTTGCAAAGCAGCCCATTGAGTGTCAGGTGCAACAAGCAGGTAACTGCAGTGAAACGGCGAGTAACTGTCCAGCATGCTATGATGCGTCTCACAAACCTTTGCGCAGCCAATCAGTGTTAATAACTGCACTTCATGCTCACGTGCCGCTATTGTGCAGCATAGCATGATACAGCCCTATTGAATCAGCAATCACGGAATTAAACATTAAAAACGGAATTAATTACAAACAAAGAATATCACTGAGTGTGGACGTGCCGCGGAGCGCTGAACTTTCCTCCTGGCGCACTATCCCACGAACGCCTCACAGCGGAGCGTCCCTGTTGCGCTGTTGCTGCAGTTCTGGCATTTAAAGTGAATAATAAACGAGCAAAAGCTTATTTGTCCACTCCGACCCTGTCATGCTGCGCTTTGATCACTTCTCCAGCCAGGTAGGCCGACGATAGAGAAGAAAAGTGTCTGATGCACTGAGCATGTTCAGCGCTGCGTGGGCAGATTCATTTGTTTTCACTGCTGACCAGATTATTTTGCGTAGCTATGTTCATATTTTGTGAAACAGTAATTTCAGGTAGCTTACTGCACGCGCCAGTAAAAGGATGACGGCACAGACAGGACAGCGTGTTTGGTTTGCTGCTGGTAGATTATTAAAGCTGCGTCTTTTTCCATCCTACATAAATACAACAAATAAAATAGATAAAAAAAAAAAAAAAGTGACCTTCAACCCGACGTCTTTTCTTTTTTTTAGTTTAAAATGTTTTTTTTGCTGGATGCAGAAATGTAATTTCGTTTTCTCGTTTTTATGTTAAATGCAACACATTTAACGTTAAAGTTTTATTTAATTATCAATGTTAAAAGTCAGTTGATGCTTCAGTGTTTTCTTTATTGTAGGAAACGGGTCTAAAAGGCTGTTTGGCTGAAACAGGTTGCCGACCGGCTTATTTAAGACTTTTACATTTTTGCGGCTCCAGACAGATTTGTTTTTCGGTTTTTTAGTCCAATATGGCTCTTTGAACATTTTGGGTTGCCGACCCCTGCCCATAATAGACCATGCCAGTGACACCTGGTGGTCAGTTGGAGTCATTGCAGCTCCAATCTTCCACATGAATCATTCAACTTTATCTTCCAACATAACAGAAATACAGTTTTGCGTTTGTGTTTTCTGTCTGATGATCATCATGTCAGCATGGAAGTATCAACATTTTTGAAAGTGTAGCAGTAACATGGTTCAGTGTGTCAGTGAGCTTCACGTCATCAGTCATCACGCAGATTTGATTGGGGCTTTGAAGCAGTTTCCAGCTTGTCTGTCTCACTCAAGTGTCAGAGGCTTCGAAGTTTCAGTGTCTCTAGTGTCAATGCGAGCATCCTCGTGTCACAAAAACTCTAGGAACGTGTTGTGTTCATGATGTGTACATGAACGCGTCGCTAACAACAAATAAAGTGTAGCATTTGCACAAACTGCAATCTTTGTATGGACACACGACCTTTTGAACCCCTTTGTAAAAATGTGATGATGGTTCTCTTAATGAAAGGCTGCGATGTCCAACAATAAAAAGTGGAAACACGTTTATTACAGTAACACATTTTTATTAAGGACCCCCCCAATGTCACCTCAAGTTGTACACATTAAGAACATGTAGAAACGAGTAAAAAGCATATTGCATTTCTAAAAGCCATAGACAACATATTTATCCAAGAAAAAAAGTTTAAAAACAGAAAAAAATGCACAATGAATAAACAAACTGTAGCGACAGAACAAAGCACTTTCTTTTTCATTTTACAGCTTTTCAACACTTTTACATAATTGGGTCTTTTTGACAATGAGAATATTCGGTGAGAAATCAATTCATGATGTGACTAAAACAGCAAAGTCCACTGAATATACAGCAGATCTTAAATAGACACACCAGTTATTTTAATACATCTGATCACTGCATTTCTTCTGTCAGTATGTGAATGTGAATAAAATTATTCTGCAAAGTAGTGCAGCTAAAACACCCTACAGACCAATGAGGGAAAAGCCCTTTTCCTATCCTGGTGTGCAAGTCCATTAACCATTCTATCACTGTAGTGTAATGACATAATATTGGCTGTGTGTGTGCTCCTGAGGTAATTTGGATCGACCCCCCTTTAAAATAAATAATTAATCTTAAACTTTAAATTACTTATTTTTTTTATTTTATATTTTTATTTTATTTAATTAATAATATATTTCTTTAAAAATTTTAAAATTATTTTTAAATAAAATTATTATAAACATAATTTATATATTTATTATTTTTTTTTTATATATAAATTTTTTTTTTATATATTTTTTTTTTTTTATAATAACTTTTTATTTAATAAAACCCTAAAAAAATAAAAAAAAAAAAAAAAATAAAAAAAAAATAAAAATCACAAACCCACTTTTATTTTTTTTTTAATTTTATATTTTTTTTTTTTTATTTTTTTTTTTTAATTTCTTTTTTATTGTTGTATTCTTTTTTTTATCAGTGCGCATACTCTGGTCAAATTAGTATATGACGACTATATCATATCAGTTATTTATTGATTACGTCATTAATATTTTGGGAATTGTGGAGTCAACAAGTCTTCTTCCTGCCATGTATTTGTTCAATCAGCAGAATTTAATTCACTGTACTGGTGGGACTCACTGAGGTCCGCTGATTCTCGCTCCACTCGGCCGGCCGAGTCCCAGACTCCCGGTGAGTCACGCGTGCTAACCAGTCAGCCAAAGGGACGTCCCTGTAGCCAAGTAGCCAGGACGCATGACCAATCGGAGGCATAGTGACAGGACCCCACACTGTCACATCTCATGGTCTACACCACTGCAGTATGTAATCCTCAATGCTATGACATCACAATCTGGATTTTCTGATCTCACACTGTGTAATAACATCACATACAGAATAAAGTGCTTTGACAGAGTCACTTTTGAATTTACAGCCCACAAGGAGCTCTTTTTTAAAATAAAAAGTCTTGTCATATTTCATCTCAGATGTACTTTGATAAAAATAAATCTGGTAGAATTCCAACTTATGGCTCTGTATAGTGGAAAAATATCATTTATTATCTATTCATTACAGCTTTGTTAAACTCTGAAGTCAATTTCAGCATCTGCCTGACAGTAAGTGCCCTCCAATTGTTAGGAGAAAAAAAAGCACCCAAAGCTGGTGATAACCATCAAAGACTGATGTCATGAACTGTAGATGCTGTTTGATGTGAGGGTGCTTTGTTTATCGGGAACTTCCCAAGAACTTTTGGAATTTTCTGTACTTATTGATAGTGAATGGCTAGATGCTTTGGCACTGTGCTCCTCAGGAACCCCCCCATACCCCCTCGCCCCCACACACAAATATCACTGAATGCAGCTCAGCAGGGACGTGGCGATGTTTAATGGCTCATATACGGCAGTCGCTTCTCTATACGGGTCACAAGTGTCCAACCCGTCCAACTTGTTCGTGTTTCTTTCCTTCTCGGCGACTGACACATGATTTCAACAACTATCCTCTGGTCTGTCTGCGCCCCGTCACCTTTTGCTCCCGGCAGGTCACGTGACTGAAAACTATCAGTACATAAGAGTCGTGTTGCAGACATGATCCATATTCAGTCAAACAACACACGTGTATCCAATCAGTAAACATTGTTGACTCTTAAACTCAGTCAATGCTTAAAACAAATACGAATTCCTTCACGAAGGCATCACGACTGAAGAAGAATTTTTTTCTTGTGTATTTGCAGACTCTCAGAAATATACATTCACGTCTGCATACAAATAATTTCCCTTTTAACTTTCTTTCACTTTGACCGAATTGAGCAACTGTATGCGGCACCCCTTTGTATGACAGTGACGCCACTACTGGCATGTTAAAAGCTAAGCATCAACTTCATTTATCTAACGAGTCTCCATGTTAGCCGCCAAATGAAGTATATTTGGCATTACAAGTTCACCACACAGATGTCCGTAAATAAATCCAGACTATAATCTCAACCTCATGTACAATATTTACAGTACAATGGAAAGTTGAACTTAGAATACAAAAAGTAGATTAAGATGGAATGAAGTTACAGTCAGTATTAAAAAATAGAGAGTGATAACACCCAAACAACATGAGAACAATGTTAATATTTACAGAATGTTGGCTCCGAACTGAAATGTTTTCGCTCTCCAGCGTGTCTGTGGAGCATGTGTGGCCGTGGATTCAGAGGATGAAGCAATGCGTTAAACGACTTGTGCTTTCAAAACAGGGTAATGATGATTCTTTTGGATGATTTTCACCTGATCTGCGTTTCAGATGTGCTTAAGAAAGTCAGCAGTGTGCGACTAAATGGCAAAACTTGGATCTCTATGATTTTAACTATCCAAAATTAAGTGTGTTTACATTTAATAATAATTACTTTAAAATCGGTCATTTCTATAAAGATGAAGTATAGACGCAGTGTTAGGACAGAGAAGGAGACGGGATCAATGTCCATCACACCAACTCAGATACACTGCAAGTGAACAACTATCAGTTCGCTGAAATGTAAGAAGTTTGCATATTGTCATATATTCTTTATCATTTATTAAGTCATCCTTGGCATGAGCAGATAAATGACTGCACAGACTACCTCATGCCTCCTAACTTTCATAGGCACTGAATGCAAGAGGAAAAGATCAAAATCCTGCTGGTCTTTGTTCTGCTGTGGTGCAAACGATCTGGAGCTAGAAGGTTACATGAAAGCGGGAACAAACTACAGGCTATGAAACTTTAAAACTGCTTTGGCACAGTGACCGTTGTGACCCTGTCGATGTTGTCGCTGAGTTTCTTCTGAGTGAAACACTCAGCAGCACAGAAATAAGGCCATCGAGAATGACACAAACTGAGCACAAGTTTACAGAATATGGAAAAGAACTCAAATGTGATCAACAGACTTCATAAGAACATGATTTTAAATGCTAATTGGATTTTAATATACACTGAAGCTGAGGCTCATGAATAACATGCTCATCTAGAAGAGCTCAGTAGACGAGCATGAACTGTAGAACATGCACATCTGTGAGATCTGCCCTCACAGAGATGCTTTTTTTGTCAGCATTATTAATCAATCTCTACGTATGTTTATTGAGATACTTTTTTATGTTAACTGCAGTGTTTTTGCTGCGTACTGTGTCCATGCACTCATACCTCTGCGAGTACCGATGGCAACAGGCAAAGTATCTTATTTTTGAGCTGCAAATGAGGACAAATACTGGAATTGATGTTTTGTTTGAAGCAAATACATTTCGCTGATCGTGTGATGCACCTCAGTGCTGCGGAAAGAAACAAGTCATTTGCTATGTTAGCATCCGCTAGCAACAATTTTGAAAACAGATATCTATAAATAATATACACTCTATATATAAATATACACATGTAGTCGTCCTCAAAATGAAGGGAAAAAATCATCCGTCTGTGACATAAGTTGAAACTGAACAAAGTAATAAATTATTTTTATGTTTGTTTTTAATATTTCCGTTGAACCACAATTTAAAATCAACGCCATGATTTTCACTGTTTGTTTAAACAAGTAAACAAGCGTGATGGCACAAACTAAAATTTCCCAGAGCAACACTTTGAGGCAATCACTGCACTCAGATGTGTTCTGTAACGTCCAATCAGACTTCTGCACCTGATGACACGTATTTTGGCCCACTGTTCATGAGCAAGGTGCTCTTCTTTTTTTCATTTATTAACCTTTTTCAACTCCAGATCAATATCAATATTTTGTTACACTAAATTATGATTTTGTACATTTTTATGAGTTACTGTACAGTTTTGTTGTTATTTGAATAACTATTGTGAATTTAGCATTTTCTTTAATTGAAGGGTAGGAATCATTTTGAGGAGGACTGTATATATGATGGCTGTGCATATGGTTGTGTCCATATTTGCAGGTTCAGAAAAGACAACAATAGGGGATTATCACGCTTACCGGAAGTTCCCGGATTTTGGCACTTCCTCTTCCGGGCCATGTTAACGACAGCCGTTCCTGCTCAGTTATACTCAAGCGGCAACCTCCGGTGGCCAGCAGTGATGCAACCCGGAACTTGACATTTTCTGTAATATTCCCTTCATCCGCTAGGGGCTGGCTCCAAGAGCGAGCAAATCCCCATAGACTCCAATTTAAAACCCAACTTCACAGCAGAAAAAACGACACCGCAAAAATCATTTTAGTTTATTAGCAATTTACCTTCATTCAACTGTGGGGAATTTTTTAAACTCATTCTTTAATTTATTTATTCTTCAAATTCACATAATACCTCCTTATATTGACATCGCAACCGGAACCCCCTGCCGACCGAGCCCTAGTTAGCCCTCTTTCTCTTAATACCAGTTTTACAGATCGCACACCGGTGTTTACACGAATTGCAAGTCTAAGCATGTCTTACCTAACCATCCGCTTAGGCTTATCTTTTTAGCTCCTCTTAGTTTCGTGTTAGCTCATTAGCGTTTAGCCCACAGTACGTCACTTCAATCATTTCCCCCCCCCTGTCCCATTTTAGGATTTTCCTGGATGACACGACGTACACGGCAAGATGCACGGTAAGACACGCCCACCTCTCACATTTCTCTATTCAGAAGAACCGGAACACCCAGTAATTATATACAGCTATATTAACTATTTAAATCAAAACCCAAACAACCAAGTTTTCATTCTAGACTAAGGAACTAAGGAAGAAGGACAAAGCACGACCTGCGGAAGGGCCGAACTTTATAATAAAACACACTTTTTTTCCCGGTGGCACAACATCGGCACTTCACACATCTAGCATTACCACACGACTACTGCTAACATCTCTCTTAAAACACACAAACATCTGAAAACCTGACCCCCCGTTTCCAGTGGAACAACTGGGGACTGCCAAGAAAGGAGACGCTTTCAGATCTTGTGTGTTTTCACCGCACAAATTAGGCACTCATCAACTCTAATCTAACCTGCAACAGACCCACACACCTTTAAACTTAAACAAAACCAATCCAATTTTCATTCCAGACTGAAGACAAGGAAAAGGGACAAAACACCATTCCCCGGTGAAGAACCGAACTTTATAAAAAACACACACTTTTTTACCGCAGCTGCGCAGCATGTAGCAGGTTAGCATTACCACCGAACTCCAACTTTCGCTAAAACACACAACATCTAAACGCTCCTTTCTTGCAGTCCCCATTTCCACTGAAACACAGACCCAGTTTTCAGCCTATTTTTCCAGCGAACCACAACACCAACCTAGCCACATAAGGCCACACAGACTTTACAATATTTTGTTACACTAAATTATGATTTTGTCCATTTTTATGAATTACTGTACAGTTTTGTTGTTTATTGTGAATTTAGCATTTTCTTTAATTGAAGGGTAGGAATCATTTTGAGGAGGACTGTATATATGATGGCTGTGCATATGGTTGTGTCCATATTTGCAGGTTCAGAAAAGACAACAATTCATTACTTTAAAAACCACCAAAAAACGCAACTGAAATTTATGTAGGAAATTTGAAAAAATAAAATAAAAATAACTACAATAAAAACATCATGAAAGCAGCAGGTAACTTTTAACACAACAGCACAGCCATCATTACATTTTCAGTTCCCTTTCACTTGTGAAAGTATTTTCCTTGTTAGAGGGATGTAAAAGCATAAGTTGGCATTTCCCCTCCCAACTGTGTTCTTGTGTCCATGGACGACTGAGTCTTCTGGAGAGGGTGATAAATGACGACTCTCCTGCACACAGTCACGAGAGAGACAGAGTCATTGCTGGAGAAACGCCTTCAACACTTTTCATCAACATCCATTTGACAAAAACGAGTCACAACAAAATGTAATTATGGCAGCCTGACACACAAAAACAAAGGGAAAGTCAACACATTTCATGATGGTGGAGCTGGAGCATGCACACAGGTCACACTGTTGGAGTCAGATGAGAATCCTCACATCTCAGAGGTGTATGAACAGATCTCCCTGTAACATTTACCAAAGGCCTTTTACACCTAATTGTGATGCGTCTACTGAAAAGTAGAAATTCTTGTTTATGATACATCTGCAGCGAGAGCGGGGCGATAACCCGAAAATTTACTGACTCCGACATTTACAACCGGGGCCGGTTTTTGCTATGGGAAATGTGGGCGACCGCCCAGGACGCATCTGTGATGAGGGCGCGCACACGAGCTCCCTCAGGAAAGAAAAAAAACTCGTCAGACTACCGCCGCTCGGGACTTCCGGTAAGATGGCGACAAGGTAGACACGCCGTTACCAGCTCCTGATCTTTTTTTTCCCACTGTCGATCGGGAAAGGCTATCTGACTCACACGCTTTACTAATGCCATATCTAGTACGCTACTGATTAACTACACAATATATCATATGAATAATGGCCGGAAAATGAGCTTCACGCCAAGAACGAGCGGCACGCGGGGCTGCCGGCCTGACAACCAGACAAACCCAGAGAAAACCAACCCAGCGTTTTCACCTGATATTTATGAAGACGATGACGATCCCTTTCTCTCAGCTGTGGTTAAACATATTGAATCCTTTCGGAATGATACTCGTCGCTCTATGGACACTCTGCAATCCACGGTTGAATCGTTTGGTGCGCGCCTTGTCGCAGTGGAGACTTCATTGCAGGATTGTGAGGACAGGGTGACTACGCTGGAGACGAGATGTGAATCGCTGGAGAAACAGAATAAGGCACTACAGACCAGGATGGAGAACATCGAATCGAGGAGCAGACGTCAGAATCGACGAGTGCTGGGTATCACGGAGAAATCTGAGGGCCCGCAAATCACAGCCTTCATGACCGAGTTTCTTACTGAGACTCTGGGGCTGGACACCCCAGATGGATCAGAGATTCTAGATTGGGCGTATCGACTCCCAGCACGGCCGGGTGTTGGGAAAAACGCACACCCCAGACCAGTGATTGTGCGGGTACATCACTTCAGAACGAGACAACGCATTCTGCACCTGGCCAAGGAAAAGGGGCGACTGCTCTACAAAGATAAAGCAGTTTATATTTTCCCGGATTTCTCTAATGAGGATCATTTAACGGCGTCAAGAAAAAAACTCAGGGACGCGAATGTGGAGTATCGCCTACTGTTCCCAGCACGGCTACGGATCACCTTTAAGGGCGTGAAATACAGCTTTACCACGCCGGAGGACGCCGACAGCTTCTTCAAAGATACTATTGCTCCTGTACTTCCAACAGGGTAAATGGATGACATTTTTGGGTGAAGTCTCTCTGAACTTTCTTATGATTACCTTCTAACGTAGGCCAATATATATTTCCAGGATTGTACAGATTCTGGTTGCCTTTTTTAAGGGCATTATGTTAAGGTACATATAAGGTTTTTGACAGGGGATAATGGATAGATTATATTATTTGAAAATATATATGCACGATTGGCAGGAGTATTGGTAGGAACCGGCAGGGCAAGAAGTCAGGGCAGAGCACTTTTATTTTTCTTCTTTTTTTTCCCCCCCCCTTTTTTTTTTTTTCTTTTTCTTTCTTAATGATGCCATAAACGCACAGCTCTTCCAATTTATAGGAGGAGAATGACTAAAAATAAAATATGTTCATGGAATCACGGAATAATTCCCCATAAAGCGAAGAAAATATCGAACTATTTAAAAGGAGAAACCAAAGCAAACCAAGAACCCATTAAAAAGAATAGCATTTGAAATTGAGAAGAGACGGGCGGTCGGTTCTGCTCTTCTTTTACATCCCATATAGAATAGCTACCTCCATAACCTTCCTTTGCAGAGAAACAAACGACACCAGCGGTTTTATGATCAAAGACCCTTATGGCAGCAGGAAAAATAAATGTTATCCCCCTATCTCACGACACTATTTTCTCCCATTAAGGAAGCCTATATACAATTAACTGCCTAACCCTAAATAAAAGCCCTCTATAACCACCATAAGAACATTAACAGGAGGGCCCCCAGACTCGTTTTACAGCTCAAAGACTCCATATTATTTTTCACACCTCTCATCTTTTAAAAAAATACTCACCTTTACGCGCTTTCCCCTAATTCTTATACAACGCCCTAAACACAGTGGCCCAAATACCCCCAAACCCCTTAGACACCACTATTTTATTCTAAACAAACCCCATCCCTACTTGGAACTCAGTCATGCTGGTTTATAAACATTTAGCCAAAAAAAGAAGCCACACAGCTCTGGGAACAAACGAGGATAATCACCCCAGAGAAAACAACCACTCGCAGCTCCCTCCTCTTAGACCTCCACAAACAAAAAACGAATGAATAAACAAACAAAATTTAACAAATCAGAAGGCAAAACCAGTTCACAGACCATCTTAAAGACACACAACGTAACTTTTGACCTTAAAAATTGTGTTTCTACTCTTTTCACACCAACATCATTATCGCATTCCAGCCGTCAGTGCCCAAACCTCCCGGTTCATTCCCCACACGACCCCTGGGTGAACCACTGTGGACCCCTGAGCAAGGTCCTTAACCCCCCACCAACTGCTCCCCGGGCGCTTTAAGTAGCAGCCCACTCTCTCTATACTCACAGTACAGAGATGGTGAAATCAAGCCCTATTTCCCCTCGGGGATCATACAAGTATAACAAAAAAAAAAAAACTTCAAAATTCTCTTCGAGCATGGAGACTACTTAGAAAATTAGAATATCAAACAGACAGTATGTCTCTGCTTACTCCGATCTGCCAAACCCTATTTTCCCCCTGGTTAGAAAACCCAGTCTTTGCCCGGTGGACTATCGAGGGTATTAAAACCGTGGGGGAGTGGTGCTGAAGGGGTAAGAAACTTTTAGTCAACTTAGGCAAAATATGACTCCTCAGAACACTTTTTTATTATCTGCAAGTCCGCAGCTTATTACCTCTCAAAAATACCAAGGACACCAACACAAAAAATCTTAAAACAAGATCAAAAAGAACAACAAAATTTATAAAATGATAACCCCACTTCTCCACAGCTCAAACGACTTAAAAGATTTACACAACATATCCAAAAAGCACTACACCACTACCACAAAGACAAGAGAAACAATTCAAAATTAACATGCTCAAATTACCCTATAAACCAACAAATTCAATCCCACATTCTCTAACTCTTAATAAATAAAATTCATGACTTATTTCATTGATCTACACAGTCCACACAACTAAACCATTCAGTATTAATCACCCAACCGTTTGTTTTTTTTTAAGGCCGTCATCCATTTATTGTTGATTTCTGGAGTAAGATATGTGTAGAGTTGGAGATATTTTTGACAAGAAGCTATCCTTGAATCCCATCTTTTGTATTCTTGGCATTCAGTGTAAATCACTAAAACTTGAAGTATTTTCAATGAAGCTACTCCAAGTGTTACTCTTTTGTGCCAGAAGATGTATTCTTTTACTGGGGATACAAGATGCTGCACCAACTATTTCTTCTTGGATTAAATGTGTGATGGACTTTGTTCCTTCTGAAGCAATGGTATTCTGGTCAAAAGACAAGCCATACAATTTTTTGAGGATGTGGACCCATTTCTAAATATATTGACAAGAAAGGCACAACTTCCCAAAAGGTTTATATGGTGTAGCATGGAGGAAAAATAACGAAACAAATGTACAATAGTGCCTATTTTATTTATCTTTTTCTTTTCTAAAAGCTTGGTAATCCTCCCTCCTTTTTTTTTTTTTATTAGTATTGTATATATATACACAAATATATATATATATATATATATATATATATATATATATATATATATATATATATATACATATATATATATATATATATATATATATATATATATATATATATATATATATATATATATATATATACACACATATATATATATATATATATATATATATATATATATATATATATACACATACATATGAACAAAAATACAAAACAAAAAATAAATATATAAATAAATAAAACACATAAAATAAATAAATCACAACAAATTATAAATAAATAAATGAATAAATTAAAAATAAATAAAACAAAATGAATGTAGAAATCATAAATCAATCAATAAATAAATATATTTTGTCATAAAAAATCCAATTTTATTTTTTTTATTTATTTTCTTTTATTTATTATTTATTATGCATTTTCTCCTTTTTTGCATTTATAATTTATTATTTATTCATTTATTTATTTTTTACATTTATTTATTTCTACATTTATTTATTTACACTTTATTTATTTATACTTTTATTTATTTCTTCCTACATTATTTTTTCTCATCCACTATTTATTTTTCCCACGGCTCCCACCCTTTCCCATAAGGCATCAACACAAAACAACCCAAACACCTCCATTTCTTCACGGGCATATATTTCACCCACTAACAAGACTCCTGTATTGGACAGCTGGAGAAGTCCCCCAACTTCCATCCCCCAAGAACTGAGGCTCGTTCCTCCCCTTTCCACCAAACAACCCACCAACTACCTAACCCCCTTTACACCTGGTCCGTGACTACGGCGCCGCGCGCGCGCGCTTTGCTGCGACTCCTCGCGCGACACTACACCTTCACTTGCGGCCACGCAGCCACCCGCAGTGCACCAGCTTCTACACACAACACAAAGGACGCTAACGCCTTGTTCTCTCAAATGCTCATTTTTCCACATTCTGCGCTCCTTTTCACTAAACCTTTACCGACTCCTCCACTCACACTTTTCGTTTCACAACAACAAAGCAACACATCATTAAAATATCCAACCTCCTCAACAAAAGCCACCGTCAGCTTTTAAACTGCTAACTACCTAACATACAGCACTCCTCCACAAGTTTCATAAAAAGAAACCATGACGCACAACATGTGGACATAATTCGACAATGACCTTAAATAGTTGGCAGAGCAGTAGATAGGATCATATGCACCACTCTAACCAATCGTGCTAAGACAAATGTTAGAACCACCCACCTCATTAGCAAATGGAGACAAAATCAAAAAAATAAATGTGGAAATGTAGAAATACAGAAATAAATGTAGAAAGAAATAAAAAAAGTATGAATAAATAAATGTGTAAATAAATAGTAGAAATAAATAAATGTAAAAAATAAATAAATGAATAAATACATAAATGTATAAATCCACAAAAAGGAGAAAATGCATAAATAAATACATAAATAAATAGACAAATTTATGACCAAAATATATTTATTTATTGATTGATTTATGCATTTCTACATTTATTTTGTATTTATTTATTTTTATATTTATTCATTTATTTATTTATACATTTTATGTGCATATTTATTTATAAATGTATTTATTTATATATATCTATTTTTAGTTTTTCATTTTTCGTCCCTCATACATACATACATACATATATATATATATATATATATATATATATATATATATATATATATATATATATATATATATATATATATATGTTTTGCAAAATTCTTCTTCTTCTCCGCAATACTTTTTGGAATTTTGGGGGCCTGAACATGCTTAAAGTCTGACCAAATTTTGACTACCCTCCAGAAGGAATCTGAAAGATTTCATAATTTGGCATTTTCGTGACCACTGGGGCGAAGTTGCGCAACAGTGCCACCGTTCAGAAAGTCCCCAGAACTGCATGTCACCTTTTTTTTTATGAAACTTGGTACACTTATTCTGCATGCAAACAAAAAAGCCTCGAGGCCCTATGCTCCAAAGTCAACACGAAGTCGGCCATTACTTCCTGTATGGGCGGCTGTAGCTCAGGTGGAAAAGCAGTCGTCCTTCAACCGGAGGGTTGGGGGATTGATTCCAGACTACATGCCGATGTGTCCTTGGGCAAGACACTGAACCCCAAGTTGGTATGAATGTATGTGTGACTGGGTGAATGTGACATGTAGTGTAAAGCACATTGAGCGGTCAGTATGACGGGAAAAGCGCTATATAAGTACAGTCCATGTACCGTTTATGGTTGAAGTGGCCATTTCTGCGTGCAACTCACATCCCGTCAGAAACTGCAAATGGTATGGCGACGACGATGGTCTCCGTGTGTTCACTAGGCATGTGAGATTTCAAACAGTGCTCTGCATTCAGAAATCTGTAAGTGTGTGGTGGGGGCGGGGCCTCAAAGTTGGCCTTTTCACCATGAAACATGAAAATGATATAACTCTGGCATAAAACCTGATATCTGCACCAAAATTGCTACGTGTGATGCCGGTCAGATGCTGAACATTTCCAGGTTTTGCCTTCGCCCCGCCCCTGGTGACAGGAAGTGCTGTTATTCACACTCTTTGGTCCTTATAGTCAATGATAGAGTCGTGCTTCAAACTACTTCACAACATGTCAAACTCTTCAATGACACCACAGTAAAAACCTCAGGTTTGCCAAATGTAACCATGGCTAATATAACCCCAACGCCATGGAAACAGGAAGTACCCTGAAATGACACATAGAAAAGGTCAATCTCTACGAAACTCGCCACACATCATGATGGTCATATCCTGAACTCATTTCCACGGGCAGATGTTAGATAAGTTCAAATATAGCTCCATAGCACCCCCTACAAAACTTCAAGTGATCAGCTCCAGCCGCCATTGTGACCTACAGCCATGAAAATCAGCACACAGTTGCAACGTGACACGGACTACAAGGTGCATAGGCCTGAGCGGCGCCAGAGGTGCGGGGGCCTTCATCGCTGCTTGCTGCTTTAATTCATTTTATTTCTTTCATTATTTGTTTATAACAGCATTTTACATCATATTGCTGGGCTTGACGAGAGGGAAATGAAAGTTAAAAGAAGAAATGATAGGAAGTGGAACAGAGACAAAGGAATAAGAAAAGAGAGGGGGGGGGGCATTGATACACTTACACAGTCATCTGATGCTTCTATACAGAAACCCCTAAACAACATTCCAGTCTTAGCTGGAAAACAAAACTAGCAATCCCCTACCAGGGCTGGACAGTGTCCTTGTCCTTAACTCAGCCAGAGGAGTTCATTTTGGACATCTGGCTGCCCGATATCAGATACTAGCAGGTATTAGATACTACCAGATATCAGATACTAGCAGGTATTAGATACTACCAGATATCAGATACTAGCAGGTATTAGATACTACCAGATATCAGATACTAGCAGGTATTAGATACTACCAGATATCAGATACTAGCAGGTATTAGATACTACCAGATATCAGATACTAGCAGGTATTAGATACTACCATATATCAGATACTAGCAGGTATTAGATACTACCAGATATCAGATACTAGCAGGTATTAGATACTACCAGATATCAGATACTAGCAGGTATTAGATACTACCAGATATCAGATACTAGCAGGTATTAGATACTACCAGATATCAGATACTAGCAGGTATTAGATACTACCATATATCAGATGGTATTAGCCAACATGTGACTAATTCTAACATTTCTGACAACTTGATAACTTAACCAACAACTTAAAACCAGACATATTATAAGCAGCTGCAAAGCAAGTCATTCTGCAGCAGCAGCAGCTGCATCGTAGTCACATGACTCTGAAAGGAATGCTGGGAAATGAAGTTCTTCCGGAATAACAGGGACTTTTAAACATGCTGGACCGCTGCTAGTGGAACAAGAGATTTCGTAGCAAAACAACCAAATCTCACGAGATTTTACAAACAAAATCTCATTCATAAAATCTCATGAGATTTTGTTTTTTAAAATATCGTTTAAAAAACCCGATACCGATATTTTCCGATGTCACAATTTAATGCCAATATCGGCCGATAATATTGGACATCCCTAATTTTTTGTTTTATGTCATCTTATTGTACACATTTTTGCCACATTTTTGTACTTTAGTGATTTTTTTAAAGTTCTGATAACTTGTACTGTTCTGTGCAGTATTGTGTTAATTGTCTTTTGTCTCCGTTATAATTGCAGCAGGAGAATAACGGCTCTCCTAATGTTCTGATTAAGAATTTGAGCAACTCATTAAACAGCTGCGTGTTGTGTAGTGGGTGGGTCGTGGTTAGGGTTCGGGGAAAGGTAAGGGTCAGGGTTAGATTCTACCGAGCTCTCATGGATGTGGCGTGTAGTAACATCGGTACACGACAACCCCACTTTACGACACTCCCGTAGCTGTTTAATCAGATTTTGGCAGACGATCAAATTTTCAAACACCGGCACTGGAACTGCCGCAACGGGACTTTTTTACGGTGCGTTCACACCAAACGCGATTTGGGCGTTAAGGGCGTCAGGTTTACATGCAAAGTCATTGGCCGACGCGCATCAAGGAGGCATCAAAACCCTGCGGCACGTCACACGCGTCGGGTGCGTCTTGACGCAGGAAACCAAGCGTCTGACTTTTTAGCGTCCAATTTTGGGCGTCAGGCGCGTTTTTGAGGGCAAAATGGCGTTTGGTGTGTACGCAGGGT
Source organism: Atherinomorus stipes (assembly GCA_023101725.1). NCBI lineage: Eukaryota > Metazoa > Chordata > Actinopteri > Atheriniformes > Atherinidae > Atherinomorus > Atherinomorus stipes. Next base: position 35,455 of record JALJCO010010581.1, on the reverse strand, counting down.
GACTCTCTCGACTTGTCGTGGTTTCCTCAGTGACATCCTGCTGGGTGTTTTTCCATCATCTTTTGCACGTTTTCTGTACATAATCTTGAAGAACATGTCTGCAACTGATCAGTGATGTTTATTTGATGTCAGTGTTTGTTGTTAAACATTTGATGGAATGTTGTTTGTGTTAAAAGCCTTAAAAATGGCAGCTATGCTAATTGCATTTGCCTGTAGGTGGGTTTTTGAATGTTAAGTTAGCATTAATGCTAATCAAAAGTCGTGTGTGTGCAATTAAATAATAAACTCAACATCTTGTTTTTCATGAACACAAAGTAATATTTGCTCTTATGTAAATAAAAATCTGACTCATTTATGTTTATTAATATGTACATTTGTATGTTTGTATTTTACTTTCACAGAGCCTCTCAGAAACATCCTAAACGGATCTACGGCCTCCCAGGTGTTTATTGATGAACCTGTTATCTATGTGCCAAACTAGAAGTCACATCAAGTTCCAGTAAGGACAGAATTAAGGTGTTTTAATAAAATGAAAAGTGTGTTTTAGCTGTTAAAGGTGTCATCACCCGGAAATCCAACTTTTTCACGTTAAAACATGTGTATTGGAACAGGACCTCAGTTATAACGTGCCAGAAACTCCGGAAAGTGAAAGTAACTTAGTCTTTGAGTGCGGGCGCTCTCCTCTCACCAGAACCGGCCACAAGCACGCGCTCTCCACAGTACGCAAATTGGATTTCTTTCTCCCATTGACGTGAACGAGAGAGGCTGCTAACTGCTAAGCTAGCCTTTTTAGCGCCACCTAAAAGCAGCTGATTACCTGTCGTGGAGTCGTTATGATCAGCTGTTATGACGTGAACTAGAGAGGCTGCGAGTGAGCTGCTAAGCTAGCGTCTTTAGCACCACCTGAAGGCTGCTGATTACCTGCCACAGAGTAGACCAGATTTGTCAGAAAGGACGCCGGCGACGAGGAGGAGGAGGAGGAGGTGGAGGGAGATTGCCATGCTGAGTTGCCTCGGCAGAAATTCAGCAGTTTTCGGTGCTCTAACAGGACGGACAGCTTTACCAGGGAGCAGTGGATTATATTTATCAGTGAGGATGTGCAGTCGGTAAGTGTTGCTGCTGTGTAACTTATTATCTTTTGTGTCAGAGACCAGTAAACGGTGGTTGACGAACGGACAAGCTGCTAATGTAGCCACAGAAGCTAACACTGTTTGGTTAACTTCACGTCAGACGTCCGCTCCTTATATTCATCAGTCCAGCCCTTTTACTGCGCGGATCCTCTCCATCAGCCGCACCGTTACGTTTTTATCACGTTTTTCTCTGTTGGGACATCATTTCCTTCCCCTGCTCTGTCCTGGTAAAACTTTGTTTTGGCTTTGACGTTTGCCTCGTGAACGCGCTTACAGACAGGTCTAACTCTCATGCGTATTCTCGCGACAAACAATAGTTGGGGATTAAAAGAGGTTAAAATGAGCTCATTAAAATTTCCTCCCACCCAACTAGAATTAAAAATTCATTTGAAGATAATTTAAGAAGGATTGTGGATGTAAAACAGCAGGTTATGACACCTTTAACAGGTCGGCTGTGCTCATGTCCCTGTGAGAGGCTGAGCTACATGTAGCTACCGTCTGTAGTCACATGACTCCACCTCATCCAGTCTATAACCAGTTATCCATTTATCATCATGAGGTGAACTGCTCAGTATATCATGATATTGATTTTAGGCCATATCGCCCAGCGCTAGTTCCACCTTAAATATACAACTGATTTTCTAATTGAGATTAGCTGTATGGGATCTGTTGTGGGGGGAGTGAGGAGGGGACAGGACTGTGTGACGTATGGGAGGAAGGGGAGGATGGGGGTGAAGGGTAAACTGGAATGCACATGAAGGACAAAAAGGTGTTTGGTTGTTGCATGCTCGTACACATACCACTCTTTCTTGGCAGAGACGGAGCCATCGAACTGATGGATGATAACGTCGTCTATTTCACGTTCGGGGTCGTACTGGGAAGCCCACATCTGCTCGTCGTACTCTCGGCTTTGTCCCTCATCCACAGCTGAATACCCTGAAAAAAAGAACCTGTTGGATTCACTTAATTCAAGAATGGACAGTGGTTGCACACAGATGGTTTGATTTGGCAGCAACTCTAAAAATTGAGTTAAATTCACACAAGTTATTCATATTCAATAAACTTGAATATTTCATGTTGATACAGTGTGATCGAAACATGTTTTGATGAAGTAATTTGAGTTCTTGGAACATTTTGAACCTTAACTATTTTTTAACTGAAAAGAAGCTGGCCATTGGCCCATGACCAGTGGTTACTTAGTTGCTAGATTTTAATTGTTCTTTAAATATGTATTTATTACTAGTATTGTTGTTTGTAGAACTGTTATGCTTTTTATTATTCTTGATTTTATAATTTTGTTTTTAAATCTCTGTTGTGAAGCACCTTGAGATGTCTCTGGATTTTAAAGTGTGCTATACAAATAAAATGTATTATTATTATTATTATTATTATTATTATTATTATCATCAGGGGATATCAGCTCCGGTCCTCAGGGGCCACAGTCCTGCAGGATTTCTAGGCCTCCTTGCTTCAACACACCTGACTCACATTAGTGAGTTACTGTGCAGAATAGTGATGTCATGCTCAGAAGAGCCAATTCCCAGTTTTTTAGGAGATAACAGTATTTTGTTCTGACCTGCCACTCTGGAGGTCATGCGGTTAGTCAGATGTGAGCAAATATATGAAAACAGAGAGGAAAGCTATGTTCCATTGCAAGTGAAGACAGGAGTTAGTGGTGAGTGTGTGTGTGTGTGTGTGTGTGTCATTGTCTTGTAATATAACCATGTGACACCTGAACTTTTAATTTTTTTGTTTTATTGTATTGCGTATCTTTTCTTTTTTTTTTTTTTTTTTTTTTGCGTATCTTTTCTTCACCTGCATAGGGACTACTGATTCTATTTAGCTTGCTAACTATAATCCACCATATTTACCTCTGTTGCTACATATGTTCATTAATATGTACTGTCCCTATCAAATAAACAAACAAATAAAAAGTTTGAAGACAGAATAAATGCACAGAATTTTTATGCTTCTCATAAAAATACTGAATTCAAAAAAGTTTTTAACACACAAACCATTAACTAATGTCAAAATATAGGGCCACACATATCTTAAATTAAGAGGCGTACGGGAGTCAGCTTCTTTGGGAGCTGAATCCAAAGAGCCGGCTCTCTGAAAAGAGCCAGACTTCCCATCATTAGTGCAGAACTTCATAGACTGATTGATTCATTAATCTGAGTCAGGTGTGCTGGCGCGAGGGGGCATCCTGCAGGACAATGCCACGTGAGGACTGACTATGAACATCCCTTCATCAGATGGAAGTGTAGCCTCCCCGATAATATCACTTTATCGCATTAATACCCATTTATTAATGTGTGATAGTCGTAATGGCCACGATCGACCAGTTCAGCAACTCGTATTGCACTGGAATGCACATATGCTGTGGGGATCAGTGAATGTCCTGAAGAATACCAGATGGGGACGCACTCATGGGGTTACATGGACATTTAAGCCATGGTGAAGAAAAGAACACAGGGTGCTGCAAGGCATGATGGGAAATGTGTAAACGAGTCCATCTACCAGGAGCCAATCACAGCAACAGCTACAATATCAACCTGAACAATTATATTTGGTTGCAGTTTGTTTGTTTGTTGTCCTCCTAACTGGCTTTGTTGTTATTTTTGCCATAACGGTGTTTCTATGCAGCGTTATTTGCTCTGATGGAAAAGATGCATTTATCTAAATATTCTTATTGTAAATAAGAATAATTAAAAAAAACCTTTGCTTTACATTTATTTGAGTTTCACCCTTAAAATCTTGGTTTGGCCCACAGCTCATTGGCTTATTTTCACTTTTATCCTTGGAGGCAGAAGTTTAGGCACCCCTGCCACAGAAAATATGTTGAGAAACTTGAACAAACAGGCAGTTTCGCTTTTTTCAGTGAGCATTATCAGCACCTATGTTGACCAATAACAGCACAATCAGGCTAAATGTGGAACATCACAAAGAGGATGTGGTACAAGGGGGGCTCAGGCAGGGTTTGAACCCCCGCCTCTCACATGAAAGTCATGCACACTAACCAGTCAGCCCAGAGCCGGTTCAGACCTCCAAGGGGCCCTAGGCAAAATTCTGGTAAGGGGCCCTCCTAATGGAACAGCAAAAACTTTCAATAGTTGCACATGACACCCAGTGCTTTAAACATAATGTATATATATGGCACATCTGTGGATGTGCCTGCACTGGGTGATAAAGCTGGCTCCTCTGTTCCTGTCCTAGATGAACCTGCTCTGTCTGTCTGTGCTGCTGCTTGTAGGAGAAAACTTAAACACAGCACCTGTTATATGGATACGGCTAATATTAATTCATCTCCATCAAATTGGCTGTGCTTGTTTTACTTTCATATACTTCAAATGTAGGCAATTATTTATATTATCATTTATCATACAAATGATTAATTTAGCACCATTGTCTGAGTATTTTGTGAATTTTAATTCTTATATTCTTATAAAATATCTGCATCAACAGTTGTCCTCAAAATATTCAGACCCTCCAGTTAAAGAAAAAATCAGCTGTCACTGAAATAAGTTGAAATTGACAAAAGTAATAATAAATAAAAATTCTATGAAAATTGTCGATTTTTAATTGTGGCTTGACAGAAATCTAAAAAAAAACACACACACAAGAAATAAAACAAGTAAACAAGCACAATGAGGCTCTGAAGCTAAAACGTTGTTGAGCAACACTTTGACACAATCACTGTAATCAGATGTTTTCTTCTAATGTTCAAAAAGACTTCTACACCTGCTGACAGGTATTTTGCTCCACTGTTCAAAAGTGCTCTGATGTGTCTGGGATAGTTTTGTTTGTTTGTTTGTTTTAAATTATATTTTCAACCATAATTCAAAATCAATATTTTCCTTCACTTAATTATAATTTTACTATTTTTCAAAGATTAATTATTAGTTTCTTTAGTTTGTTGTTATTTGAATTACTATTGTGAATGTAGCCTTTCATTTAATTTAAGAGTATGAATAATTTTGAGGACGACTGGACATTTGCCTGTTGGTTATCCAAGCAAACAAAATTAAATCTCAGTCAATGTTTATGTGGCACATGATTTCCATTGCTGAATTTTAATATTTTTTTCCATTGATTATATAACTCCACCCCATCTCTTTGATTTATCTTTTATTGTTGTTTTGGCTTCATGATGGACTCACCTGATTTAAGGGAATGGTACTACTTTACGCCAGTAGGGGGCAGTGCGCAACCACTGTTGTCATGGTAACCACGCTGTAACTTAAGAAGGGTACAGAGACGCCAGTTAGGCATAACGGACAGACGGTTGCAGAATACAGACCGCTGAAACAGTTTTTCCTGTCATTACAGGTGAGATCCATAAACTGACGCCCATATATGTTTCTATTCACGATGTTTTAATGAGTCTGCCGTTGTATGTGTACACAGTTATTTTGGTTTATGTGTCATATAAAGTTAAAGTGAAGATAGCCTCGACTGTTAGCATTAGCATGTCAACCCACTGTCGACACTGCACGCTAGCACAGACGAACATTTATCTGTCTGATTACAATCTTATTGTCCTTTTTGCCAATGTTATCTTTTACTATTATTAGTGATTCGACTAAAGCTGTAATAATTATCGACAGTTAACTGAGTTAATATAGATAAACCGTCATTAATTTCTGTAATTGAACACTGTTGTCATGGTAACACAGAGATGCCTGTTAGGCATAACGGATAGACGGTTGCAGAATACAGACCGCTGAAACAGTTTTTCCTGTCATTACAGTGTGGAAAACCGAATGAATCCATTGTGAATCAGAACCATCATCATTGTTTTATTTTTGTCTTGGATGGTGTAACATTTATCCATTTACTTTTTATTGTTATGTAAGTACAGTTGTAACTTCAAAACCGAAACTAAACTGATAGCAGCCAGCAAACCGGAGCGCACCCCCCCTCAGTAATTTAGGGCAAACTTGTACAAGTCCTTCCCATTCTCCCACCGAGAGCAGACAGTTCCCTGACTGCTGTTCCTGCGGTTCATCCTCATGTTCTTTCCTTCTCATTTCCTCGTATCCTTTAACTCTGCTTCATCTCTCACTTCTCCTCTCCAGCCTGATGTGCTGGAAATGCGCGACGGGTGGTGACGTCGTCAGGGTTTTTTCTTTTTCTTTTTTTTTTTTCTAAATCCCTTCACGGGGCCTTTATGAGTTTGCGGGGCCCTACGCAACGTGCGTAGTGTGCGTATTGGGTGAACCGGTACTGAGTCAGCCAGAGGCAGGTCTCTGCAGCCATGTAGCCAGGGCGCATGCTAACTTGGAGGTTTAGGTGGTGAACAAACACAATTCAATTGTGTTCAGTTTTTCTGTTGAAAGCTTTTCAGTCACCATGATTATGTCTCGTACATGCACTGTTTTTTCTAAAAATGTAAAATAAACACCATGAATTCATGTTTACAGAGGGAACATGAAGTAATTGTGTAAAATGGACTAAATTTATTTCAGTAAATCCAAAGACCCTTTTTTCAGTGTCGGGTCTCTTCAGCTCCTCTGACTCACTGTGAAAATGACGCTCTCCTGCCTCCATCCTTGCGCTGCTGCCAGTCTGGGTGGGCCTCCTCTCATCGTCTGAGTCGTCAGGGTACTGCAGGTTCGTGGGAATGGGGGGGGAGGGCGGCAGGCCACCCGCCGTGCCGTACCTGTTTCCTAGCACATGCTTCTTGGTGCTGTTGTCTCCCCTGAAGGTGCGCTGACGGCGGCGCAGGAAGATGAAGAGCAGTATGGCCGCCACACCCAACAGGGCTCCCCCCACAGCACCCCAGATGGCGGCAGCTGCATTCCCATGGCCCCCAGGTGGCAGGTTGTTAGGGAATTCTGGGTAGAAAAGGACAGATGGGAGGGAGTGTGTCAGTGCTCTGGTGGGAGGAGGTGCATTTTTTTAAGAAAAGATGATGTAAGGGAGACGAGGATGGAAAAGCAAAGGGGAAAGGAAGGACCCTCACTCTGAAAAAACCCATCCAACCCCACAGGAGCCCCCACTCACCAACAGTCACGTGCAGTTTGAGTCAAGAACAGATGAAACATAATCAGAGAAGAAACAACTGAAGACATTAAAGTGAATGTTTGTCAGCGTGCATTAACCATCATCTCATCTGTGCTTGGAGGCAAATGAAATGAATCCATCAGAAAGCAGCATAGGAAGTTTATAAAGCCGCTTTTGTGTTAATAAATTCAACTTAGTGAGTTTTAGTTACAGTAAACATCATATGTGACAGGCTGTGGTACAGTCCAGCTTGAAATAGTAGAACAAGACATGTTCATCATCATCGTAAAGGTAATGAAATGACAGAGCACTGCCAGGGATGATTATCAGCAGCCAAGCATACAGAGCCACATCACGCTGAACACGAAGCTCCTCCATTCAGGCAGCAGAAGCTCAGCAAAAAGAGAGCAAACGCTTCAAAGGCAAAATATTTATGATTCAGAAAAGGCAGAAGGAGAAGAGAGAGAAATGATCGAATATGTCACACAGCGGCCGAATCCAAAGCTAAGGGAATATAACTATATAACTAAGATGCCACGCTTTCAAAGCTGCAACTACGCCGCACAGCATCACATCGGGAGTTCAAATGAGCCATCACAGCCGGTCCACCAGTTTGCAAAGCAAACAGAAACATGCACAGTGAAGCTGTTCACTGTAAAAATAAACTACAGTACATGTGTGTCATCACTGGAAGACCCACTCCGATCCTTCTTTGGGTTCCTTTGAAAGCTTCTCAGTGGTCTTTAAATTGTTTTTATGAAGTTTTAAGTCCAAATCACACATGTGCCATTTCCAGGACTCTGCTTCTGCAGAGCGCCAGTAGCTCATCAGCAAATTTCCTCTGAGCTGTGGGCAGAGTAACGAAACGAGGATCCTTATGTTCACGCAGAGGAAACTAGAGGCTTGCTCAATCACAACAAGATGAGGCGAGTCAGAAAAGACAAAGATTTCCTGTGTGATGAAAACTTCTGCCTTGTTTTGACATCTACTGTTGCCCTGCTTTAATGCCAGCCTATTACACGACATCGTAACACTGTCCATGTTCATCTGGATCTAATGAACAGAAGCTCTGAATCAGCGAGCGTAAAGAAACAGTCACAACAGTCTTGACTAAACTGCTGTATTACGCTCGGGACACACTGCATGCGGAAGCACGCCGAAGCGCAGTGCACCGATTTTCTGGTCGACACCGCTGCTCTTTCTGTCCACATCGGACGTGCACAATCGGCAGCAGTCCTGCTTCTCTGCTGCACTTCTACAGCTGATAATTCCACAATGGCTACATCTCCTGTTCTGATTTCATACTATTTACAAGCAGAAAGCCGACGTTTCTGTGTGTGAATCCTTCCACTTGCATTTGCAATACAGATGAAGACATGATTGACATGTAATTAGATCATTTTAAAAGAGATGGAGTTTAAAGCGGGAGGCAATCACCATTCCGACATTCATCCACTCCGACATGGGTCCTCAATTGTCGAAATGGCAACACTTAAATTTCTGCCAAACGTCTCATCAGTCCGGCAATTTTTTTCATTCCATGGTGCTGGACGATAATTTAATATCGATTTCACTAGCAAGGACCACGCCACAACAAAAGGAGTGATGATGACGATGATGATGATGAAGGACTGATTGACTGATTGAAAGAAAGAATGAGATATGATGAGCCGGAGGAAGACCTAGTGTGGGGGTGTAGTCTATCAGTAGTGAGTCCGGCTTAGGGAACCCCCCCTCAGATGGAACCCGAAAGAAGAGAAGGAAGCAGACAAGGAACAAGAATGGTGGAGACGGTCAGATGATGGGAAAGAAGTCGGACAGCAGGAAGGAGAAGGGAGGCAGAGAAGAGGGGGGGCACAGGCCAGGAAGGGGCAGCAGATGGAGAAAGGCCTAATGAAGCGGGCGGACGAGGCAAAAGGGAAGGTAGAGGAGATGCAACGAGAGGAAAGGGAGGGGAAGGGAGGGTCGTTGAGAGAACGAGAAACTGAGTTGATGAGGTGAGCGAGTATTTAAGGCTGCTCGGTGATTCGTGAGATTGGAGGCAGGTGTGGTTGAGGCGTGGTCCTGCTCCTGAACCTATGTTAATGAATTAACCTCATTTCACTAGCAAGGACCACGCCACAACAAAAGGAGTGATGATGACGATGATGATGATGAAGGATTGATTGACTGATTGAAAGAAAGAATGAGATATAATGAGCCGGAGGAAGACCTAGTGTGGGGGTGTAGTCTATCAGTAGTGAGTCCGGCTTAGGGAACCCCCAAAATGACTGGCCAGAGCCAAGAAGTGAATGAGCACTACGTATATCTGAAAGGTTATAGCAAACGTTTGAACGATAGGCTTGCTAAGACCAGCTTCTGAGCGACTGAATATTTTTGGTCTGATACATCAAATCTGGAGCCGGTGGCGGCTGCGCCGATGCGGAATGAATGGATGGAATAGTGTTCTGATTCTAAGCCGGACAGACGGACTTGACGGAAATGGTTGCTGAACCAGAATCTAGTAGCCAATTTCCTTTTCTCAGTGAAGAGCGGATCCAGAGGTGAGGCAGCTGATTGCAGTCCAAGTTGGAAGTAGTCTGGAACCGGTTCTTAAGGGCTGAGGTGTGAATACAATTCAAACAGATAAATGGGGAAGAGATTCCGAGTTGATCGGTTTTTCTTTTAAGCGTGAATACGAGACAGTCAGGTGAGTAGCAGATGTCTGAGAGGCAGGGGTGAAAAGGAGAGTTGAAAATGGACATTGTAGGTGCAAAATTCAGAGGATCATCGGATGCCAAAATGACTGCTTCCAAGGTCTGATCAATGGTAGAACAGTTTCCTGGTCGTAACGTGTTAATGCAGAGGTGGAGAAAGTCCAACGTGAGAGGAAGGTGTATCGTTGTCGGAGCTGACTCTCATTTTCGAAGTCTGTTTAAGAGCCTGGTGACATGACAATGAGTGAAAGATGGACACGAAGAGCCAAGCAAGAGCCGCCAGAAGAATCTACCGGAAAGGTAAGTGTGGATAGTGGAACAGAGAATTCTTTGGAAAGAGAAAATACAGGCGATGTAACTGTAAAGTGTGGTAATGTCAAGCTAAGGGAAGCGAGTTAGACAGAATGATACGTTTTGAAACTGTTCCAGCCGGTGAGGTAGACTGAGAGTATGCATGGAGCGAGACTGTCAAGGATGGCTTCACTTGAGGCCAGTGGCGGATTTAGCGATTTGGGGGCCCAAGGCGAACTTAGCTAGGGGGCCCTTCAAATCTGGACCTGTCAATAGGGGATTATCACGCTTACCGGAAGTTGCCGGCTTTTGACACTTCCTCTTCCGGGCCATGTTAACATCAGCCGTTCCTGCTCTGTTATACTGTTTAAATCGGATAAACTCCAAACATATTTAAGTTTTCATTCTAGACTGAAGTGATACTGGATCAAAAGCTGGATCAAAGCGATCGATTTGCCGCGGTGAAGGGCCGAACTTTATAATAAAACACACGTTTGTTTGTCCCCGGTGGGGCACAACACCGGCACTTCACAGCATGCTAGCATTAGCCAGCTAACGTTTACTGATGTGCTTAACATTGTGCGTCTTAAAACACACAAACATCTGAAAATCGGGTCTGTACCCCCCGTTTCCAGTGGAACAACTGGGGACTGCCAAGAAAGGAGACGCTTTCAGATGCTTGTGTGTTTTCAGCCGCACAATGTTAAGCACATCAGTAAACGTTAGCTGGCTAATGCTAGCATGCTGTGAAGTGCCGGTGTTGTGCCCCACCGGGGACAAACAAACGTGTGTTTTATTATAAAGTTCGGCCCTTCACCGCGGCAAATCGATCGTTTTAATTCACTTCTTCCTCAGCATCACTCCAGTCTGGAATGAAAACTTGGCATTGGCGTTTATCCGATTTACAAAGTTTAACAGAGTAGTAGCTGGCGGACTATTGTTAGCAGGTTAGCATTAGCCAGCTTGATGACGTGCCTAACTTTGTGCGGCTGAAAACACACAAGCATCTGAAAGCGTCTCCTTTCTTGGCAGTCCTCAGTTGTTCCACTGGAAACGGGGGGGTACAGACCCGATTTTCAGATGTTTGTGTGTTTTAAGACGCACAATGTTAAGCACATCAGTAAACGCTAGCTGGCTAATGCTAGCATGCTGTGAAGTGCCGGTGTTGTGCCCCACCGGGGACAAACAAACGTGTGTTTTATTATAAAGTTCGGCCCTTCACCGCGGCAAATCGATCGCTTTGATCCAGCTTTTGATCCAGTATCACTTCAGTCTAGAATGAAAACTTAAATATGTTTTGAGTTTATCCGATTTAAACAGTATAACAGAGCAGGAACGGCTGTCTTTAACATGGCCCGGAAAAGGAAGTGCCAAATGTTTCAACTTCCGGAAACCGGAACGCGGAAGCGTGATAATCCCCTATAGGAAACTTAGACTAAATAAAGAGTAGAAAGTGAGAAATAAGTTTCGAATATAGCACCAGAATATGTCAAAATGCAATTTTTCTGATCTATTTCTCTTCAAAGTCACCTACCAACTCAATCATAGAGCTACTAGAGGCTTTAGAAATTATTCAACTCAGGGTTCGTTCTTTACAGTGAGTTCTTCATGGTCAGACAAATAAAAACATTTTACCAGAACCCTGCCTGGTTTCTCTGCCTAATAGATGTCTTTCACAACAAGTTCTAATCTTTCCTTTACCAGTGAAGACCCATCATCATCATCATCATCATCATCATCATCCATGCTGCTGGTCTCTGGTCTGATGTCTCCTCCCTGTCCTCCTCTCTCTGGTGTAGCAGAAAGATTTATTTTAAATATGAGGAAAACAATAATGAACACAAGTTCTGCAAAGAAATGAAAGAGGACTGAGGTTGTTCCCAGTATGAACTAATTAGCAGAGGATGGAACCAGTGTTGTGGTGGTAACTGAAAAAGTAACTAGTTAGTTACAAGTTATTTCATCCAAAAAGTAACTCAGTTACTTTGATTATTTAACAAAAGGTAATGTGTTCTCTCATTCTTAAAATGTCCTTATAGGTTAATTTCATTGTTGTAGAAAATGTGATTCAAACACAAAGCTCATCACTAATCTGTGAGTGAGGCATGATTTGAAAAAAAAGAGTAAAAAATAAAAACAAGCTGCTCAGAAATTAAGTGTGTGGCATTTATGTTTTACTGAAGGTGCAAAATAAAAGTAGTTTCAGCAGCAAACACAAAGCAGCTGCTAATGCATGTCAATAAAATAATATTTACAGCCTTTTCTGAGAACCACTGCACTTTATATGCAGTAATTTGAAATGTAGCAAAAATGTGTTAAAATGACTAAACTAGCATGTTTTTGTTGAATAGATATTTTTGCTGTAAAGGAGGAAATAGTGAGAACAAGTAGGACCCATTAGTGCTTTTGAAAATTAAACTATGAAAAATAATGACAAATAATTTTATGACCACATAAAATCCCACATGAATGAATAATTTTTCATTTTTATCTTGTTGAGACGGTGAAACTGATGTCCGTGAGAGTCACAGATAAGGAGTTATTTGGGGGCAGCATGCTGCACAGTGACCCTCCTATCCATGTCTTTTTCTTGTTTTATTATATTTTACATATTTTCTTATTTATTTGTGGACTATTCTTAAGAAAACAAGCCCAGAAACCTCCAGCCTGCGACTGACTGTATTTCCAAGTTATTTCACAGAAAAACCAGCCCAAAGTTTCCTCTGTAGACCCCCGTACCACAGGTAAACAGTGATTAAGCTGTTTTATTTCAAGACTAATATGTTATAATATTCGTAACTGGCAAAAGAAACAGCTGTTCCCCAACACTAAATGAAACTTGGGTAACAACAGTTTTCTAACCAGCTAGCTTACACGAATAACTAGTCAATCATCACTGACAGAACAGCTTTACTCAACTTACATCAGCTGTTTGGGGAAAAACTCCAACGTTTTCTGTCGTTTGCTGGTTCTGGTTTGCTGGACATGAGGAACATCTGCACCTCTCCTGCTGGCGGAGCAACGCATGCTGGCATTTAGCGCGTGTTACATGGTGCGTTGAAATACAGCTCGGAAAAACACGTTGCCGCATGTAAATAATGAATTAAACAGTTGTAATGGCAAATAAAAGTGCAGGGACAGAGGACACAGATGCAGGAGGAGCGGGGGACATGAACCAGACCTGCATTACACCTGTGTATGTGTGTATGAAGGAGAATGATGGGGAGAAAAGGCGCTATGAATGAAAAGCATGATTTTTCCCAGCTGGTCGGGGCCCTCGTCTGTTTGGGGGCCCCAAGCGATTGCCTACTTTTGCCTAATGGTAAGTCCGCCTCTGCTTGAGGCAACAGACAGTGAATTGTGATCTAACTGAAGATGGTTGGTGAATGCAGGGACTGGAGTCTGGTGTTGGTCTGATTCGGAGCGAATACTTGTGAAGAGGCTCGGAATGTAGGCAGCTCTGAGGAGGAACTGATGCTGTGCTGAGATCAAGACGAGTATGCGAATGGGCTGTATGATCGTAAGGGAACGGAATGGCCTTGTAGGTGACATTGACTGCAGTGGAATCGTCAGAATGAATTAGGATTGACCTACAGGGCCATTTATGACCCCAGAGAATGGCGGCTATAATGATGGGGTACTGCAGGTAAAGAGCACAACACCGAAGCTGAATCGAGAAGTTTGAAGTCGGAGCCAATGCGCATGGCATAAGCGAGATGACCCATGAGGGCTGCCGTTGTGTGCATTCATCCACCAGCACGTAGTTGGAGAGGAGACTCGAGATGCGCTTGACCTTTTCCAGAGGCAAGGAGGTCTGAAAGGAAAAGGAGTTCAGGGTGATCCCCAAAAAGAAAAGTAAGATGCCGGGCCACGAAGTCAGGCGACGGTCCCGGGGGCGGCATGCGAGACCCCGACAGCTGAGCAAAAGCAAAAGAAGGGTACAATAACAGCACCAAGTCAACATAGTGACCCGCCAAAACCAGGAGACAGGAGCCACCGGGATGCAGGGCAGAGATGGGCGGCTGGATGGGTGGCATGGCGGTAGCCGGCTGTGAGACCCAGGACAGCCATTTTTTTGTGCAATTTGCACAAAAAAAGGGGCAGAAGCAGGGAGAGGGGCAGAGAGGGAACAAGGAAGAAATAAGCCAGAACGAAAGGAGGAGAGGGCAGAAAGGGCAGAAAGGGCTGTTCCAAAGGCAAAAAAAGAAATTAAAAGAAGATGTATATCTGTAGTTGGGGCTTCGTTATGGAATAATGCTAATGTTAATATAAGATCTTGTGGTACTTTTTTTTGTTTTTAAAAGGACGGTTTCTGAATATATTTTTGACAGAGTTTATCATTTGTGAAGGATGGATTATGTATTTATGGGACTGGGACGTTACACCTGAATATTGATGGCATGTATTTGCCAACTGTAACATTAATTGCTGTTTGCAACGTTGCATCCGGCGTCAGATCGCGGGGGCAGCTGGAAGCCCAGACTTCTCTGCTCCGCTACGCTGGTGTTACCTGCAACTGATGTCTGTCCACAGGGACAGCAGCACCAACTGCTGGACTGATTGTTTTAGACGGTGGTTCACGGTTAGATGAGGGTTCAAAAGTTATTCTCTTTTTCATATTAGACGTCAGCGACTGTCATCTAAGAGACGCTGATTTTATTACCTGATCCACGCTGGAATATAAAACACAACATGCTACAAACTATGGGCCTAAGTCATCAAAAGTTGGTAAATAAAAAACTCATCATTTTTTAAAGGCAGTTAATTTCCTATTTTTGCCGGATATATGAATATTTTATCAATACATGACTTACATTTATCGATTTTTTCTAAACGGTTATGATTTGTTACCCGTGTACCCGTTTACACGAGTAGACGTTGAAACTCCTAATGCCAACAGTTATGTGCAAGGTGAGGAAACCCAATCTGGTTTGTTCAGCATTTTATTTTCCCCAGAAGACGAAGAGAGTAAAGAAGCAACATAGAGCTCAACTGCAAAAGAGGTGCAGGTTGTTCGGGAAAATGCGAGCAAGAAGCCAGCAAACTATGATCAACACAGTCCCCCCACCTCAAACCCCCCCAATCTCCTTTGTGTTATTGTAGGAGCTGATAACACACCTGCTTTGTGTTGCTCCCACACATGTGTGGATGTGAGACCGGACAGGCTGGGAGGAGGCATTCGCTCCGGACACTGTGGAGCTCTGATACACAAAGAAAGAGGGGATGTTTGGTTTTTACCCTCCTCTAACCTGCCAGAGTGGAGACCACATGAGAAACACACAGGTGATTTGCTCTGCATGTGCGCTCATACGCAGGCCTGAAGCTCTGTGGCAAAAGTTTTTTAAGGCTGCTGTACTGATGAAGCCATGCGGGAGTTCCCGAAGAGAAAGAGCAGACACGACAGCCGCGAGACACTTACCGGTGATGTTGACGTCCACGATGCCGGTGCGAGTCCCGATGCTATTGGTGGCGTCACAGACGTACGTTCCAGCGAGGTCGTAGGTCACCGGCCCCTTAAAGAACAGACTGTTGTTCTCTGTCACCACGTTATCGGGCAGGGAGCCGTTCAAGCTGCAACGAGAGAGAAAAGCAAAGATGGAGACGATGGAAAAATGCAGAATTTCTCCAGACGTATGCAGACGTGCTCAAAATCATTCATACCCTCCAATTAAATGTGGAAAAAATCAGCTGTCAGTGAAGTAAGCTGAAATTGACAAAAGTGATCATAAATAAAAATCGGGACATTGATTTAAAGTTGTGGTTTGGAAGAAATATTAAAAACAAACGCACAACAAATAAAACAAGTAAACAAGCATGACGGGGCTCCGAAGCTAAAATTTCAATGAGCAACACTTTGAGGCAATCAGTGCAATCAGGTGTTTTCTGTAACGTCCAATCAGACGTCTGCACCTGTTGACAGGTATGTTGGTCCATGTTCATGGGAAAGATGCTCTAATGTTTCTGGGACAGTTTTGTTTGTTTGTTGTTATCATTATTATTTACAACCATGATTCAAAAGAAAAATTTTGTTTCACTAAAATATAATTTGGTAAATTTGTATTAATGATTAGTTTGTTTAGTTACTTCTTATTTGAATTACTATTGTGAATTTAGTCTTTTCGTTAATTGGAGGTGTAGTGTGGACGCACCTTCATCTTTAATCCTCAAAACCCCACATCTGTGTTGGATTAATAAACTCCTTTTCCATCCACTCAAAGGAACATTTTAAGGCTCAACAGAGACCATCTCACCTTTAACCTACAAGAACAGCCCCCAACATTTGGGGAAAGTGTCGACCCTTATGCCTGCCGCACACAAGAGCTTTCTGCTGAGCTAAAAGTCTCTCGAGGCCGTTTGATCAGCAGATCGTCGCCATGTTGCCTGATTTTTGGTGAGTTTTCCGCCTCACGAGGCCTTGAGGGGAAAATCAAACACCTTTGATAGTTTTTGCTCCGCGAGGTGAAAAACTCAGTGTGCGCTCAACTTGAGCTCTGCTGAGGGCTGAAGATCTAGCGACCAATCAAAACGCGTCCGCCAACCACATGATATCAAAATGGCTGCCCTCTGTCATCATATTAGAAGACTTTGTTGATATTTTGCAAAAAGATCCAAAGACTGAAGGCAGAAAAGTTTTGAGGATCTATTTGTTAGAGACTGAATTGTGTTTTTCGTATTTAAATTTTATTTATTTTGTCGTTTTATTGTTTGTAACGGACGACGTTGCATTTTAGAAATCATGTGATCGGTGGACGTGTTTTGATTGGTCGCTAGATCTTCAGCCCTCAGCAGAGCTCAAGTTGAGCACACGGTGAGTTTTTCACCTCACGAGGCAAAAAACTCACCAAAAATCAGGCAACACGGCGACGATCTGCTGAGAAAACGGCCTCGAGAGACTTCTAGCTCAGCAGAAAGCTCTTGTGTGCGGCAGGCATTATCAGACAAAATTTAGCCTTTGCTTTCACAGACCCCTGGAGCCTGCAAAAGACAACAGATCAGCAAGATGTGATCTGTGGAAGCCAGACCACATTCTTTGGATAAACCCAGAAACTGTTGATCCATATTCCTTTAAAATGGTTAACTTGTGTTTTGATATTGCAGTTCATGTGCTCAAGTTTCCTAACATTTTCAGACATACATGTTTTTCATTGATTTATTTTGAATATGCATCAAAATAAGCTGCAGATTTGTTCATCATTTTGTCCATATAGTTTCCATGAATAGAAAGGAAAAAAAAGAAAAAACATTTTTTGAAGACACCAATAAGAAGTGAGAAGAAATTAATTAATAAGTAAACAATCGACTTCCGGTTATGGCGCTGTACTAGGCACACGTGAGTCAGAGCTCCAGTGAAAGAGAGAATAAACTAACCAAACAGCCAGGGTAAATCCTGTGAATTATCACATTTTTTAAGCAGAATCAGTAACAACCAGCCGTAATGCCTCTGAAACAAGTTTCAAAAACTCAGAAATCGTCTAAAGCAGAAGCTACAAGCGAGCCAGCATTGGCGGATGCTAATGCTAACAATGGAGACTCAGATGTGATGGCCGGCTCGAACCCGATTCTTGACGCCATTAGCGCCATGAAAGGAGAATTCATGAAGAAGTTTGATGGTCTATTTAGTGCCATTGAAGGAATGCAGAATGAGCTCAAGGCAATGTCAGTACGTGTTACTGAAGCGGAGGACCGAATCAGCACCAACCAAGACGATGTAGCATCATTAAAAACACAGACCAGCACGATGAAAACGGCTATCGAGGAGCTACTCGCAAAAGTGGACGACTTGGAAAACCGAGCCCGCCGCTCGAATCTTCGCCTGGTCGGTCTCCCAGAGAAGGTGGAAGGGTCTGATATGTGTGCATTCCTGGAAAGATGGATTCCTGAAGTGCTTGGTGAACATACTTTCACACGACCCTTACTGATCGAGAGGGCGCACAGAACCGGTGCCGGTGGAGCCGACAATGGTGCTGCGGCGGGGGGTCGCTCTGGTGTGCGCCCCAGAGTGGTAATAATGAAGTTTCTAAACTACGCAGACAAGTCTCGGGTCATGAAGGCAGCCAGGGACAAGGGGGAAATACTCTACAGCAACCAGAAAGTCATGTTTTTCCCAGACGTTTCTGCTGATCTGATCAGACGGAGGAAAGTTTTTGACTCAGTGAAGAAAGAGCTGGCTTCCCTCGCCATCCCGACTCTGCGCTATGGGATAATTCACCCGGCCAAACTCCTGGTGACTGTTAATGGAAGACGATACGTCTTTGATACCGCAGCCGGAGCTAAGGATTTTGTGCGTAAACTGAAGGACAACACCCCGGGATCTGCGGAAAAAGAGACCGCCTAAGACCTGATTGTGTGGCTGGTATGTTAAAATGATTGAAATTTGACTCCTTTTTTTTTCTTCTTCCTTTCTTCTTTTTCTTTCTCTCTGATCGCACAGGGAGACAATTTAAATGCTGTTTAAAGTAATTGGCTCTATAAAATAGCTGTTTGGTTGTTAAAAACGTAGTTTCACTATATAAACGTTTAATGTGGGCTCTGCTACACTTGTTTGGCATGCTGTTCCTTGCTGTGTTGTGGACACAGATGGACCAGTCAGGTTCCATGGTCTGGATGTGTGTATTGTGGGGGGGTGGGTGTATCTCAGTTGGGGGTGTACACTCATTTATGTTCATAATGTTCCAAGGCACATATTTTTAATTTCTTTTGTTTATTATTTTTTGTTTTTTGTTTTCAGTTATTTAAAGTTTCCTACAAACAATTTCATTGTCACTATAAAATGTCATCCGAACTTCAGTTTACATCCTGGAATGTGAGGGGTTTAAACAAACTTGCAAGCTAAAAGAGGTTATGAGTAGGATTAAACAGTTAAAAGCTAAAATAGTTTTTATCCAGGAGACACACTTGACTTCTGAAGATGTAATCAAAGTGAGGAGAAGGTGGCCTGGGCGGGTATTCTCTGCTTCCTTCAGTTCACATTCTCGTGGAGTAATTACACTCATACACAATTCTGTACCTTTTCAACTTATTAGTGTGGATGAAGACCGATTGGGGAGATACCTCATTATTCAGTGTGAAATTCTCTCAGTTAGATTAAATCTGGTTAATATATATGGGCCCAATGAAGATAACCCGTCCTTTTTTAGACACCTATTTTTGTCGTTGGCTACTTTACCTGGCAACTTCGTCATAGGCGGAGATTTTAATTGTGCTTTACAGCCTGAAATGGATAGATCAACCGGAATTGATACCTCCCATAATCAGACAAGGAAAGAGCTGTTACAATATATTAAAGAATTTAATCTAATTGACATCTGGAGGTCTAATCATCCTTCTCAATTATCTTTCTCTTGTTACTCTAGCACTTGTCAGACATTCTCTAGAATTGATTACTATTTGGTTTCTGCCCCCTTGGTATCTAATGTTTCACGATCCTGGCATGATAGCATTATAATCTCAGACCATGCTTCAGTTTCATTTATCCTGAACATGCCCCGATCTATGAATCACTCCCCAAGATGGCGTCTCCAGGCATTTTGGCTTAGGGATCCAAAATTTGTAGAGTTTATTGGAACACAAATTGATTATTATTTTGAAAATAACACAAATCAAACATCAGCTGCTATACGATGGGAGGCTTTTAAAGCATTTTTGAGGGGCCAGATGATAAGCTTCACAAGTTTTAAACACAAACAGTTTAGATTGGAGATGGAACAACTGGAAAAAAAGATAAAGGATACTGAAACAAGCTACTTTGCAAATCCCTCTCAACAATTATTTGTGGAACTCAATGAACTAAGAGCTAAATACAATGTTTTATCCACAAATAAGGCGACTAAAAACTTGTTGAAACTGAGGCAGTCTTATTACGAACAGGGTGAGAAAGCTAGCAGGCTTTTAGCTTGGCGTATCAAACAGATGGAAACTGAAAGAGCAATAAACACAATACAAACAGAGGAAGGTTTGGTAATTAATGACCCTAAAGAAATTAATCAAATTTTTTCAAGTTTCTACGAAAATTTGTACCGTTCGGATTACTCAACCTCAGCTTTTCAAAAGCAAAAGGAATTTCTTGATTTGTTGGACTTTGTCTCCCTGAAAGAAGAATCTCAGGCTGCTCTAGAGCTTGACCTAGAGGCTGAAGAATTGTCTGCGGCTATTGATAGCATGAAAGGGGGAAAAAACCCTGGACCGGGTGGTATTCCCATCAAGATATACAAGGCCTTTAAAATTAAACTAATGCCACCCTTGCTCGAGATGTATCGTGAGTCTTTAGATAATGGATCCTCCCTCCTTCTCTCAACACAGCAGTAATTACTTTGTTGTTGAAGCCAGGGAAGACACCCTCCTCCTGTGGATCTTACAGACCGATTTCTCTCCTTAATAATTCTTTGTAAAGTTCTGGCTCGACGGCTTGAACTGAGCTTACCAGAAATAGTTCACTTTGATCAGAACGGCTTTGTGCAGGGTAGACAGGGATTTCACAATATACGTAGGGTACTCAATATAGTGTTTAATAAATCTGGCTGTGCAGACACTGCCATTCTGTCATTGGACGCCGAAAAGGCCTTTGGCAGGGTGGAGTGGCTGTATCTGTTTGAGACTCTGCAAAGGTTTGGTATAGGGGAGAAATTTCTTGGCTGGGTTCGACTTCTATATGCTGCCCCAAAGGCTGTAGTCTTAACAAATGGGCTATTTTCAACACCTTTTGAACTGCACCGGGGGACAAGACAGGGATGTCCCCTGTCACCCCTGTTATTTACCCTTGCAATTGAGCCACTTGCCATGGCAATTCGAAAAAACACCAACCTGAAGGGAATAAAGATAGGTGATATTGAACATCGCATAGCTTTATATGCAGATGATGTAATTCTGTTTGCTCTAACTTGAAACAGACTTTACCTACTTTACTTTCCCTCACAAATACCTTTGGGGACTTTGCAGGCTACAAAATAAATAGCTCCAAATCAGTGATATTATTTATGAATGAAAATGAGCGACTCATCCCTCCAATTCATACTCCTTTTCTGGTTTCATTGGAAGGTTTTGTGTATCTGGGTGTGAAGATCACTCCTACCATTGATAAAATTATCCCAATGAATTACAATCCTTTAACAGAGAGAGTTACAGAGCTCATAAACAGGTGGACAAGATTACCTATGTCAATGATCGGGCGCATCAATGTTTTGAAAATGTCAATTTTACCGAAATATTTGTATCTTTTCCAGTCTATTCCACTTGCTCCCCCGCTCTCTTTTTTCCAGTCACTTGAAAAGCTCTTCTCCTCCTTCATTTGGAACAACAGGCGTCCCAGGCTCAGGCTCACATTGTTATACCTACCATATGATAGAGGTGGATTACAGCTACCAAATCTTAAGTGGTATTACTGGGCTGCTCAAATCACAGCAGGAATATTTTATTTTGTAGAGGATCATCCCCCTGCTTGGGTTTCAATAGAATCTCACTCAATTAATGTTCCTTTGAATCTATATATATATTCAGCCAACAAAAACAAATTAATTAAACAGACCCAAAACCCCTTCCTGAAAAATACAGTAATGATCTGGCACAGTGCTCTGGAATACTTAGGAGAGACTTCCAAATTATCACAATTTTCTCCTATCTTTGGTAATGATGAGTTTCAGCCTGGAAGAGCTGACAGTGGGTTTAAAATTTGGGCATCCCGAGGTGTAGCTAAAATAGCTGACCTCTTTAAAGACAGTCATACTCTCATGTCTTTTGAAGAACTTAAAGCCACGTATGGACTGCCATCTAAACACTTTTTTAAATATCTCCAACTGAGAAGTTTTGTACTGGCCAGGCAAGGCAATAAGTTAAAACTCCCCCAACTATCTGCTCTTGAAGACTTTTCTTTGAGATTTTCAGACTCCAAGGGGCGGGTGACCTTTCTTTATGATATGTTTGTAAATAAATCCAAAGAATCATCACAAAACATATTACAAGTATGGAGATCAGATATACAAGAAAATCTAACAGAGGAAGAATGGGCCAGAGCTTGTCTTACAGCTCAAAGTCAAACTGTGAATACAAATTCTAAATTACTACAATACAAATGGATAACCAGACAATACATAACTCCAAGTAAGCTGCACCTTTTTAACCCAAATATTCCAGATACTTGTATTAAATGTAAGCAACAAAGAGGCACCTTGTTTCATTGCATGTGGGAATGCCCTCAGATATTCTCTTTTTGGGAAAGGGTGTTGAACCTGGCCAGCCAAATTATTGGCAAAGAAGTACCTCCCAAACCAAAATTATGTTTACTAAATATTTATCCGGACAACCTTGCAACCTCCAAAAATGAAAAATCCTTACTCAATATTTGTTTTCTGGAAGCTAAAAGATGTATAGCCTGCTCATGGAAAAAGGAAGAACCTTGTACTACCTCACAATGGTTAACAGGGATGTCCTTTTACCTGGCTCTAGAAAAGATAAGCTATACCACAAAAAATAAGCTTGACAAGTTTTGGAAAATCTGGAGGGTTTTCTCTAGTTTCCTTAAAAAGAATGACTTTGAAGTAGATGGCTGGAATGATGTGCTAAACTGACTATATTTGTTTATATATGTATATATCTTTTTTTTTTTTTTTTTTATTAAATAAATCCTGATTTAGTTTTTGGACACTTGTGACCTTTATATATGTAAGTATGCAATTGGGTGTGTATGGTTGTATGCGTAGAGATGCATATGTATGTGTTGTGTACATTCGTATATGGATGTATAATAATTATAATTAATTATTAATTTCTATCTATTTTCTGCCACCGTGACCATTACTCGCATGATGATGTTCGGTTTTGTACTGAAGTGTCCTTACTCCTTTTTCTCTCTTTATTATATGTATATGTGTGTATGTATGTGTGTATGTGTGTGTGTGTGTGTATGTATATATATATATGCATACATGTTTTTTTTTTGTATGTGTGTATGTGTATGTATGTGTATGTATATATATATATATATATATATATATGTATTGTTAATATTATTATATAATTTTCTGTGTGTGCGTATATTACAGTATAAATGAATGTATGTGTGCATACATGTCTATGGATCATCTTAATTTAATTTTCTTACTTATTGCTTTTTTTTCTTATCCTTTTTTTTTTTTTATGTGCCCCCTTGTTCCTTGTTCACTTGTAAATTAACAAAATGTGAAATAAATATATGTTTAAAAAAAAAAAAAAGTAAACAATCATAAATATTCGAAAAGGAGTGAGAATAATAATAATATAATACTAATGGATTAGATTCATGTCGCGCTTTTCAAAGTACTCAAAGCGTTCACAGTAGATCCGTTATTCATTCACTCCTCATTCATACGTGGTGACGGTAAGCTACGTATGTAGCCACAGCTGTCCTGGGACAGACTGACGGAAGCGTGGCAGCCATTTCACGCCTACGGCACCACTCACACACACATTCACACACATTCATACACCAGTGGTGCCCCCCCTGGAAGCAAGGAGGGTTAAGTGTCTTGCCCAAGGACACAAAGACAGATGGCTGCGGGATCGGGATTCGAACCACCGATCCCTCGATTTTTGGCCAACCTGCTCTACTCTCTATTTCACAATCAAAAACAAGACCAAACACAAGACATTTCAAGACCGAACATGGACATGTTTCATTCAGAAGTTTCCAAGATGACTTCATTCTCTGGTTCACAAAGATGTTCTGTAATTCTTCTTTTCAGGACTGAAGACTCCTCCAAGATGAAGAAAAGATGTTTGGACTGTTACTAAACTTTATCTCTACTTGTCATTTTTCTTCCTTGTAAGATTGAAGTATTTTCTCTTTTTCAGTTTCAACTATGCTTTCCGGTATTTCATATAAAATGGTTTTGCCAAGAGTATCATGAAATTATACATTTTAAAGAGGAGGTTCAGGATTTTTGACATAGGGCGTCATTTTGGAGTGAGCCAGGGTCCTACTTATCACTGGAGACAGTTTCATCTTATTTCATCTCATATTCTTGTTATCGGTCGTCCCCCATGCTAATGCTAGCGTAAGTCAATAGGAATCTGCTAGCCTGTCATTAATAACAATCGTATCCACTCCAAAAACTTAAAACTTACCTTGTATTACGCTACATTTTGATAGTAAAGTGTCTCAGCGGCAACACATTTTTACTTTCGGTACTTTGGTTTTAATTCCTGGTAGTAAACTATATCAACTTTGATATTAACTACATATTTAGATTTTCTTCTGTATGGTTCATTTAACTGGAGTTCTGTGATTATTTTGGTGTTTAGTCGACTAATCGGATCATACAAAAATTGTAGTATATGTAAAGTACCAGTCATAGTTTGGACACTTTCTCATTGAATCTAATGGAAAAACGTGACCAAACTTTTGACTGGTAGTGTGTGTTTATTTATGTCAATAAACAATTCAAGAAAAGATGACCAGACAGAAAGACAGAAGGTACAGTGGCAATTTTCAGGGGAAAAACAAAGCTTATAAACAATACACGATTAGTCGATGACTATTTTGATAGTCGATGATTAGTTGATTAATCGTCGCAGCCCTAACACTGCTTTTTTACATAAGTATGCGTGTGTATAATTTATTCTCATCATATTATTATTAGTAGCAGAAGTAGAAGAGTTTCCAGTGAACTGGTTAATAGCCAGTGTTTCCATCTTGTGCTTCCTGTAAACATGAATATGTTGTCACTCCTGAATGTCCAGGTAATGTCACATCCCAGAAAGCTTCCCTGTTCCTGCTCCATGCTGCTGTGATTAGCATCTCATTCACTTTGCACATATTCCCTCTTTATCTCTGTGAGACTGTACAATGAAGTTGTATTGTTTAATAAAATGCTCAATTTGTATATTCTTTGAAAGTTGTTTTTGCAGAACTGACATTTGGTCATTTATTATATTAACCAGAACATTTTTATTGAGGTTATTTTATTATTTTACAATAGCTTTCTGTTTAGAACCACAAAGAACAGGGTTACAGATGTATCATTAAGTTCACGCAACAAATAATGAAATATGCTGAATATAATGTAGTTGTATAATATTATTGTCTTCCATACAATAGAAGAATTAATTCCAAGTCATCTTTCAAAGGATCTACATCCACTTAAAGTCATTTAAAACGTAAAATAATAATTGAGATCAGCTCTGGCATTCAGTTCATTCTCCATCTGAAGTATAGATCCAGCTAAACACCAGGCAGAGAGGTGACATCCTCCACAGCTGGAATGTTTGGGACAGTAAGAGTAAAACCTGGTCAGTGTTGCCAGGTGTACGATAATTATCCTATTTGTACGATAATTTGACCCTCTGTACGATGTACGAACAATAATGCTAAAAAAGGGCAAATGTACGATAATTTGACCATTTCATATTAATGTGAGCAGAACGGTCGGCTGGAGAGGGTTTTTTTGTGAACCCTGAAGGCATCAGTTCCCATGTGACATGTTACCAGCCAATCGTGCTTTGCTGAGCGTGAGATACGAGCGACATCCATGCGTTGATTGGCTGAATGATAGCTGCACCCGGCCCAGGAGACGCTCATACAGGGGGGCGAGCGAGATTCAAACCAAAACAACACGAAGGAGAAGGGCATGTTAGTATAAAATAGGTAATAAATGAGTAGAAGCCGGATTGACTTCTGGAGCGCGAGAAACGTGTCCACCATCTTGGACCAGTCACAGCTCAGTTACAGACAACTACGAACGAATGATGCCAGAGCTGCACAGCATCTTCTGTTGTAATCAGCGGAGCATCGAAAGCAGCAAACTAGGAGTTACTTTCCACAAGAAAGACTGAACATCCACATAAGTTGTATTTAATGGTTAAAATATTTACCGGCCTGTAATAATCTGTCTATCAGTGACATCATACCCAGCTAGTCAGGCTCAGTCACGTTTTGTGCTCACTGTTAGATTATGTCATGAAAATAAATCTATGAAACTTCAAAAACCATGCAAACATATCAGCTGTGTAGATTACAGCTGATGTTATGATGCTGCTGTAGAAACAAGCTGGTGTGACTGGTATTACACTGTCTGAGAGTATTTTACACGGGAGACATCACAGAAAATAACTGCATCCATCTATAACTACAGCAAAGTATCTCATGCTTCATACCATCTCATCTATTTTCATTCACATCAGCACGATCCTGATTTCACACATGAGTGTATAGATTCCAGTATGTTGTTGAACATACACTGATACACACTCAGAGCCACAGTGTGACTGACAAGTAATAACTGGAGATATGATGATGATGTATTATAATGTAGATCAGACAAAGTGATGTCCAAGCGATTCGTGTAAAATAAGACAATGTTTGTCCTTCGTTCTACAGTAGGAGCCACATAGAAGTTCCCATCCCATTCGGCTGCCATCCAGTTCCCAGCGGCTGGAGTGACCCCCTCCTTCTCCCGGGCGTGACTAGTTTTTACTGGAACTCCACCCATCCAGTGAAAAACAGATCATGACCAAGAGATGCCGTTTCTCTCAGAATTTAATCCACAGTTTTCTCTCACAGTTTTTAATTATTTTTATTGTGTATCTTTTATAATGTCATATAATTTATAATTGCTGCCTCTTGGCCAGGACCCCTTGACCAGCCCGGGTGAAAAAAAAAAGAAACGACCCCCCCCCCGGCAGCAGCGCCCACACCCCCCTCACCCAGCACCCACAAGCACACCCCCCCTCGGGCAGGCATTCCCCCCCTCCCCCGGCCGCCACACCCAACGACCCGGGGGGGCACCCCACCAGGCACAGGCAACCCCGCGCGGGGACCGGCCCGCGGGAACCGGGAGCCCCCCCCGACCCCTTAGCCCCGGGGCCGCACCCCACAGCCCACCCAACCCCCCCCCATCGACCAACCACGGCCGCACGGTGTGCAACCGGACGCCGGAAGAAAGGCCCACACCACCACACACAGCAAACGCAAGACGGGCCACCCCACAGGGCAGGGCCACCGGCCGGCAGCCACGACGCCGCGGGGGGGGGACGAGGGCGACCACGGCCCGAGGCCCCCCCAGCCCCCACCCCGCCCCCCTCGCCCCCCCCGGGCGGCCCCCCCCCCCCCCCCGACGGGCCGCCCCCCCGCCGCAGGCGCCCCCCCCCCCGCCCCCCCCCCCCCCAACGCCACCCACCCCGCCCCACCCACACCCACACCCACCCCCCCCCCCCCCCCCGCCCGCCGCCCCGGACCCCCCGCACCCCCCCCCCCCCCCCCCCCCCCCCCCCCCCCCCCCCCCCCCCCCCCCCCCCCCCCCCCGCCCCCCCCCCCCCCCCCCCCCCCCCCCCCCCCCCCCCCCCCCCCCCCCCCTCCCCCCCCCCCCCCCCCCCCCCCCCCCCCCCCCCCCCCCCCCCCCCCCCCCGCCCACCCCCCCCCCCCCCCCCCCTCCCACCTCCCCCAACCCCCCCCCCCCCCCCCCCCCCCAGCCTCGGGCGATCCTTTTTTTTTATCGCCGGGTACCCTCCCCCCTGCCCCCCCTTTCACCCCCCCCCCCCCGCGCCTCCCCCCCCCCCTCTTTTTCCCTCCCCCCCCCCACCCCCCCTACCCCCACCCCCACCCTGCCCCCTTCTCCCCCCCCCCCCCCCCCCCCCCCCTTCCACAACCCACTTCCTTCCACTACCCCTCTCCTCTCTTTTTTTGCCCCACCCCCCCCCCCCGGCGCCCCCCCACCCCCCCCACCCCCCCCCCGCCCCCCCCCCCCCCCCTCCCCGCCCCCCCCCCCCCCCCCCCCCACACCCCGCCCCCCCCCCCCCACCCCCCCCCCCCCCGGAAAGAGCCCCACCACCCCCCCCTTCCCCCCGGAACAGAAACTCGTGCCCCACAAACACCCCACCAATCACATCCCCACCCTCCCACCCCCTCCTTTACCCCCCCCCCCCCTTTCTCCCCCCCCCCTAGTCCCCCCCACCACCCCCCCCACAAGACGCACCCCCACCCCCCCTCCAACAGGCAACAGGCGCACCCCCCTCTCTCCCCCCCCCCCACCCCCCCCGCCGCCCACCCCCCCCCGACCCCCCCCACCCCCCCCCCCCATCCCCCCTACCCCCTCCCCTTTTTCCCTCCCAACCCCCCCTCACCACCAACCACCCCCCCCTTTCCCCCCCCCCCCCCTCCCCCGAAACTTCCCCCCCTCCCTCCCACCACCCCAACTTCTTTCCACACACCCAACACATCAACACTTTAACGTGGACAAAATACCCAGCAGACTTTTCGCCGCCCCCCTTTACCCCCCCTTTTTTTTTTTTTTTTTTAGCTCCCCATCAATTCTTTTATTTAACTCTCTCACCTTTTCTACCATTTTCCCTAAACCCCCACATCTTTACCCTTAAACCCCATTAAACCACCCCAGTTCCCCCACCCCCACCCCCCACACCCACCACCCCCAAACTTCCTGGCATCCTTTTTTTCTTCCTTACCCCCCCCCCCTCCCCCCCCCCATCTATCCCCCCCCCCCCCCCCCCCTCCTCCCCCCCCCCCCCGCAGCACCGCCCACCCTCCCCCTTTACACCCCCCCTCCCCCTCCCTCCCCTTCCCCCCCCACCCCCCAACATCGCCACAATACGCAGAAGCACAACAAACCCCCTCCCCCTCTTCCCTTCCCCCCCCCTCCCCCCCCCCGCCATTCATAACCCATTGAAATTAAGTTACAACTTCCCCCCCCCCCCCCGACCCCCCCCCCCCTCCCCCCCCCCCCCCGCCCCCCCGGAAAAAGGAAACCCCCCCCCCCCCCTTTAAAATATGCACAAGCTCCCCTTGATATCCTGTGTATTCATTTTATTTCTTTAATTAAACATTTGTCTATTACACCATTCCATACCATACTGCTGGGCCTGACAAGGGAGAAATGAAAGTTAACAGAGGTAATGATAGAAAGTGGAACAGAGAGAAAGGAGTAAGGAAGAGGAAGAGAGAGAGGAGAGAAAACATGAATCCACTTCCACAGTTCACTGGTGCATCTGAACAGAAACCCCTAAACAACATTCCAAGGTCTCTGCTGGAAAACAAAACAAGCAATCCCCTACAGGAGGACCTGCAGGTGGCTTAAATATCCTCAGATCATACAAACACACGCAGAACTACGCAGAGAAGAGGTACAACCTAGTCATCGCAATGGGAAGTAGAGAAGAGGTACAACCTAGTCAGTGCAACAGGAAGCAGCGTCACAGTGTCAACATGCAGAATAAAGGGTCTCCATGGTGATACAGTCATGCAGATGCAGCCTCGTCTCTGCAAGGAGGGGGAAGCCCACACATCCCGAGACTCTGGCCCCCAGCAGCCACTCAGAGGCCCAGACCCCAGCCACTCCCCCAAAGGGACGGACATGCATCCCCCCAGAGGGCGGCCCCAGCTGGAGCCCCTCGCAGTCTCGGGGCCCAGGCCCCAGCAGACCAAGACCAGCAGCTGCCGACCCCACCGGACATCTTTTAGACCAAAAAATGCTCGGTGGGACATGATGAGACGCGTGTGAATTTTCGTTGATGAGACTAGACTGGAGAAAAACGTTAGCGTCTGGTCTGTCAGACGTTCAAAATGCAGCAAATTTCTGCCTATTGTGCTCTAATCTGTCTGTCAAAAGCTTAAAAAGTAGTTCACTGATTCTTGAGAATTTGGATAAAACAGGTCTAAATTTTGAAAATAAAAAATTTGTTATATTACAAAATCTGAAGGTATGTTGTTAAAGACGAAGGTGTTGCCTGTTAAACAATGTACCGGTGCAACCTCCTGATATTTTATTTTTTTTATAAAATAGGTGTTTTTCCAGTCAACACTTTATTTTTTCCAACACCGTCAGACATAATAAAAAGCAAAATATTTTTTACTGATTTGGTCTAATGTGTATTTAGATTTCTTAAATCATCATTTGGAAGTCTAAGTACACATATATGCAGTTAAATGTTGAACATTTACTTTTTTCAATTTCTATACTGTTTCACGTGTACTCCTGTGAAAGTTCCTGCATCAAGCAATGTTTACTTTAAGCCTAAATTTAAAAAGTAGGTTTTTTTATTTATAACAAACACTTCTTTGTATTAAAAGAGACTACTTCTGTAATATCTCAACTGCACTAAAGAAATATATTGTGAGCATATTTGTTTAAATCCAGCAAAACTCCGTCTGACGGTGGTGACTTTAGAGCTGACGGTGGTGACACCAAAGTGATAGTGGCCTCATTACAACATACAATTCCAAAAAGTGTACCACTCAAGTTTATAGCTTCTTGCGTAACAACTTTATTTAACTCTTTTGTCCAAAAATGGACAATCCTGAGCTCTGAGATAATAGTTTTTTAAAGCAGTATGACACAATATGAGCGTGCCCAAGTCCAGTCCTTGAGAGCTGCTATCGTGCAACCTTAAGCTGCATCCCTCCTCCCAACACACCGGAATTACCTCATGCACGTCTTTCAGTTCTGCAGAGGGCTGGTAACAAGCCATTCATTTGATTTAGGTGTGTTGGAGAAGACGTGCTTTAAATCCCCGTTATCACCAGCAGGTCTGGGTCGGGTCGGGTCAGTCCACATTTTGTTGCGTCTCCACAGATAAAAACTGGGACGGGACACTTTAGGGGTGCAACAATAAAGGTATTCATATTGAACCGTTCAATACAGGTGTGTACCGAACCGTGAGCACAGTATTGAATATTGAACAATCCAGAATTCTTCATTTATGCATCTCTTCTTCAGCCTTTGTTTTTCTACTTTGATGTATTCCTCTTTTAACTCCACATCTCTGTATATTTCCTCTGCTTCTTTTGATATTCCCAGTTTTTTCTGTCCTCCACAGATAGCTGCCACCTGGCCATAACTTCCTAAAATATAAAAAGTCAAACTCGAATGAAATGACTTTGGACCTGGGCTTAATTACAGGGAATATTAGATTTAATTAAATGTTATCATGCCATTTTCATTTGGCTTTTTTAAGATGCACAACCAACAGGAGATATTTATATTATATGCCATTAAAGTAGGCGCAGTAGCAGGTGATCTGTGTGCATCCTAAATGAATATGGCTTAATGGTGAATTGAGAAAAAGGGAAGGCACACTGCATCCCCTTGGGTTGGATAATATGGAAGAAATATAGAAGGAACTGATATAAAAAATAAATGAAAATTATGAAAGATGCTAATGACAGTTCATTTTGGTGTTTACTGTGACAAATATTTATTTTCTACCCTTCATTTAGGACCATTTACAGGTTTTTGTCACCACCGTCAGACAGTAAATCTGACGGTGGGGACAAAAACTTACTTTTACACATGATATGCTGGACTTGTTCATGTTAGCCACCTTGTTTCTCTTCTGTTGCTAGCTACCTCAGACCTCTTCTTAAAAAGCCTACATTTATGTCATCATCTAATCTGATATTTTTTATGTGAAGCAGACGGTGGTGACGTGTTATGGTTGTGACAGAAGCAATTTCCAAAAATATGAACACATTAAAGAAAAAATAAGAAATTTCCAGGAGCTTCGGTGATCTTAAAGCATGCTGTAGAGTTGAAAGTTTGAAAAGGGGGTCCTCAGAGAGGTGGTTGACCTTGTAGTTGCCAGATTTTATTGCTTTTTATAAATATCTGACGGTGGTGACTAATATGTGGGACACGTTTTCAGCAACCCAAAAATAAAAGTAAATGTTGTTCAAAACTCTCTGTAAATAGTTTTCAATACACATTGCAATGTACTCTATCATGTGGTGAAGATATTATTCAATTTAATTATTTCTTTTAGTTTTTTGTTGAAGTTGAATTGATTAAATATTGTCTGAGGACAACTACTTTTGTTGGCAGTAGGTCAACATATGATCCTCAAATTAATGAAAAATAAAAATAAACCTATTAAAAAATCTTACATTTGTGCAAAGGAACCCTGGATCATAACTTTGATCCTTTTTATTCATAAAAATATTATTAATTTCTAACAGAATTAGCACTTTTCTTTGTGGGACACATTTTATCCAAATTCTCAAGAATCAGTGAGTTGCATCCACTTCTTGTTTGGGCACACTGACCACCACTTGGTGTGCAGCCGCGTGCACATCAGAGTTCTGCACAGGTTTTACCGACCTGCCTCCAGATGAACCCGAACCAAGACCCACTACCTGGGGCTCTCCCTGTCAAACATGACCCGCACATCAACACATTAAGTTCCTAAATATATAAATTCACTCTAGTCGCTGTGATTTTTCCACTTAGGAGCTTTTTTTATTTGATCCAGAGATTCCTGCGTTAAAGAACATCATGTCTGGTTTTAACTTTGTCCTCCGTTCGTGCTTCGCATTACCAGCAGTGTTTCTGCCTGCGCTGGAAATGCAGGTGATCCCGGCGCCTGATGTTTACAACACGTCATGTCCACAACCATAAGAAAAAAAACGTACTCTCACTGCGACCCGCCAGAGCTACATAAATATCCGCCCACACCTGTTCCGTGATACTAATCTTTGTCATTTCTATCTGCTAAACAGCGTTTTTGCGGGTTACCCGTCAGGTATCTGAGCTGTTGCAGGACTCCGGTGCAAATATGAGCAACACACCTGCGGTCAGACACACAGGCGAGGAAGCATCAACCAAGCTGCTTGGCTGCTTTGGTCAGAAACGATGAAATGATTATGGACACACTTTCAACAGCCTATGATCCATCAGAAAGAAAACAGAATGCATTGTGGGCTATATTATAAAGTAACAAGGTTCATTGTTTCATGAATGACTCTTGATAGAACCTGTAACCTTGATTCCAATATCCAATACTTGTTGACCGAAATTCAAACTTTGCCTAATAGAGCCTAACCGACTAAAACTAGACTAAAACTATCAGATACAGAAATGACTACAATGTGACTAAAACTAACAAGCATTTTCATCAGAAAGATGTTTGCCATCTTCTTTCTCAGGTGCTTTTATTGGGCCATTTGACCCTGGTGGTTTTTCTGTTGTTTATGATCCGATTCCTGTTCTTCTTCTGTGGTTTGTTCCTTTCGCTGGCTGCATATCAGCTACGCAGCTCAACACTGACCCTGCGGCTTCTGGTGGTATTGCTCCATCTTCTGCGTTAAGTGACGGACCAACGAGCCCCTTGAAAATGCACCAAATTATGCGCGTAACCGATGCAGACTACGGACGAATCTGTCCGTCCGTCTGCGTATCCGTCTTCTGCATCGAGCATTAATGGGCCTTAACACTGAAACTCAGATATCTCCCAAAAACAACACTGCCCAGAATCTGAGGCGAGTTACGGCACACTGTGACAGTGCTGTCTCATCACTCTTCTTCCTCTGCCTGAGCTCATCGCTGATCCACAGACTTTTAGGGGTGCACACCTGATAGGGCTGTATTTCCAGAATGAGTTGTATAATGTTTACTGTTTGTATCTTCATGTATTGTTTGTGTGTCTCTGGGTTGGACGGAGTTGTACAGAGAAGGAAGGAATGGAGGGAGGAATTGATGGTATGTGGCCAGGATGTCTGGGGCAGATGTTTGTTATTGTGGTTGCTTTGATTGATTGACATGGCAATGTTTCAATGGGTTTAATGTGATGTGTGTGTATCCACTACAGGTGTGTCTGATGTGGGTAATTAACCCACTAGAATAGATCGAGTTGGGGGGAGGAGCTTAATTGATATAAGGAAGGAGTGGTCTGAGAATCGAGAGAAAAAAAGAGAGCTATGCTGGGTTGTGCAGGAGCGATCTGAACAGAGATATGTAAATGATGTAAATATGAGTCATAAGAGAAACCTGTGGTGGCACTAACACTAGTTGGGGAGCATCTGTCACAATAAAAACCCCACCAATCAATGGTACAACTGCGTATGTTTCTCTCATCGGTGACGTCTGAACCCCGTCCCCGGGAGGTGGAGTGGTGGAGACGCTAAAGAAGCCGGGTTAGGGCGGGTGCAGCGAGACCAGCACTTGCACTTCGTAACACACACAGTCGTGCTGTTTTCAGAGCCTTTAGGGTTTTTTTACGGTTTAATCAGGACTCACAGTTTCCACTGGTAGATGGTGACGGGGGGGTTAGCATCAGCCCTGCAGGTCAGCTGAACGTTCCGACGGTTCAGGTACCAGTTTCCATCAAAGCCCTCAATCTTCACCTCGGGTTCATCTGCAAGAAAGGCACACTGCTTTCAGTTCATTCCTCAACACCACCACAGTAAATCAGTGTACACCTGCAGAAGCTGAACACGAGTTCAGCAGGAAGAACAGATGGAAAACAGTCATGCTCAATAATATCTCCACATATGTGAATTTTAATATCTAAATAATTCAATCAATCAAACTATTCAGCTATTTTCTAAAGTTGATCAGTTCCAGCAAACTATCTATAATGGTACCAGTCAAAGAACTAGAAGTAGATGATGTCTCATCAAAAACCGTAAACATTAATCTTCTGTGGCAGCACCACCTCGGCCTCCTTTGGTGTCAGTAATGGCGTCCACCAAGGGGGGCTTCCATCCCTGTTTTATTTAACCTGTACATGGATGAGTTGTCTCAGCAATTAAATCACTGTAGAACAGGATGTGTGATTGGTAACACTCTGATCAATCTTTCATGTATGCAGATGTGTGTCATCCTCTCTCCATTCAGTGCTGGTTTCCAGCAGCTGCTGAATGTATGTTCTGATCATGGATTCCAGTTTGATATGAAATATAATGTAAGAAAGAGTGTTGTGCTTATCTGTAGGACTAAACAGGACAAAGCTCTCTGTTTTCCAGATTTTGGTTTGTCTGGGCAAAAGATGAGTGTTTGTAGTAAAACAAAGTACCTTGGTCACTTTATTAAAGACGAGCTCTGTAACGGTGATGATATCAATCGCCAGCGCCGAAGACTACAGTATTTGCCCAAGCTAACACCCTGGTAAGAAAATTTCAAATGTGCACGGATGTTGTAAAAGTCCAATTATTCAGATCTTTTTGTACAGCTCTTCATACAGCACCATTGTGGTGTAAATGTAAAAAGGTACACTGCAAGCACTCTAAGTGGCCTATCATGATGCTTTCAGCATCTTGTTGAAAAAGCCGAGGCCCAGCAGCGCTAGCCTGCCGTGCTGTCAGGCTCATGTGAAATCGTTTTCTGCTCTAATGAGAAATCTAATGAATGGCTTCATGCGTCGGTTGAATGACTGTAGAAACTCTCTTATTCAGACTCTGGTGAGCTCCTGCTTCAGCGCTGTGCGCTACCAGTCAGCTCTTTGGAGGCACTGGTAGAGTTGCCTCCTGTAATTGTTTTTAATCTTTTTTTAAAATTGTATTGTGTTTGTTGGTGATGTGTGTTTCTTGTGGAAATTGACTCTGAAATCAACAAAATCAATCAATAAATCTGTACTGACTGACAA
>JALJCO010010577.1:0-78205 GCA_023101725.1 Atherinomorus stipes | reverse complement strand
GTCACAGGGCAGAAGTGATCATTGTGTATTTTGCATGGTTTGTGTTTATGGTTGTGGTTTTATTTTTGCATGAGTTTCTTTTGGTCACATAGTTTTTAGTTTTGAGAGTGATCACTTCTAGCCACTGATGAACTCAAATTGCCTGCACCTGTAAAGTGACAGACAGCAGAAAGCACCAATAGGATCTCCAGGAGTTTGCCAGCACAGCCAATCAGTGGCGAGAAGGAGGACGCTTGCCGGAAAACAGGAACTGAAAAGAGGGCTGTGGGAGCGGCGGAGAGGCAGGGGGACAGACTGGATGAGGAGAGGACACAGAGGACGAGAGAAGAGAAACGGAGGTCGCAGAGGTCATGCTGTAAATTCCTGAGAGAGGGCTGGTGTGTGGAGGAACGGATCCACGAGGAGCCATTGCCAAGGGTGGAAAAGACCAGTGTCGGGACGTGAAGTACACTAGGGGCAGAGTGAGGAAGCTCTGCCTGGGGTGTGAGTATCTATCCGACACCTGGTACACCAGAGAATGCAGAACTGACCATGTTGTCTTAAGACCGTAGTACTGGCCGCAGTTTCCTGTTTTTATTCCAGACTTGCTGCCAAAGAGGCCGGACTGCAGTGTGGATCTTGGACTGGGCGCTCTCCCAACTTCCCAGTGACTGTTCCCCCCTCTTTGATTGGGGTTTCATTAGTTTTACATTTGTAATACTGGATTCTTATCTCTTCCAATTTTAAAGGTTCAAGCCTGGTGGTTTCTTTAAATAAAAAAAGAAGTCGAACCTTTACATTCCCTCTGTTCCCTGAAGCTGCTCTCCCCGATACTGCAAACCTGTTTTTAGCTTTAATTCCACTCCCTTTTTTTTATAAAAACTAATTTTTTTCCTTAATACGCAGTCAACCTTCCTGTTTACATTTTGGCGTTGTCGGCAGGATCGGGTTAAAGAGCAGCTCGGTTGAACGAGGGATAACATTAAAGAAATGATGATGATGCCGGTATACCCTGGTGCCCCCTGGCTCCCAAAATTTACAGGTCCAGGGGGGGATTTAAATTACAGTGACTGGAAAGAACAAATTCAGGGGCTGCTTGGTGCTCAGGAGTTAACAGAAGCTAAAAAGGTTGCCCTTGTTTTGGGAGCTTTAGCTGGAGAAGCTAAACGACAAATTAGTGTTTTAGAGGATGATGAAAAGAACCAGGTTCGCAAAATTTTAGAATTTTTAGACCCAGTGTATGGAGAGAGCACTCCCACCCCGGTTTTGAGGTCGCAGTTTTTTAACTGCATGCAGAAACCTAATGAGCCTATACAAGCATATATTCTTAGACTACGTGAATTGTATTGCAGGTTGCGGCGGCAGGCCCCAGCTGATGCTCCATCTGATGCAGCCCTCCGGGACCAGCTACTTCTGGGGCTACAGGAAGGACCACTGGCCCAGGCTCTGAGGGTTTACGCTCGTAGACACCCCAACGAGGATTTTGCTGCAGTAAGACAAGAGGCATTAATGCTGGATCAGGAGCATGGCAGCCAACGGACAGAGGCAACATGTATGGCAGTGAATGACACCCAGTCATTTCCAAGGTCATCAGCTCAGGCCAGTTGGAAGGAGAGCTTAAAGCAAGAGATCATGGGGGAAATGAAATCCCAGCTAAGCAACCTTACCCAAGAGTTGCTGAAAGAGCTTAAACCACTCCTCCAACCTATTACACCTGCACCCCCCTCCGGCCAAAGTCCAGGCAAATGGTATGTGGCCACGTGCTCAGAATAACCAATGGGACGAACAAGGTAGACCCATTTGCCGTCGTTGTAAAACACCTGGACACATGGCTAGATTTTGTAGGAAACCAGTTGGTACGCCACCAGCTTTAAACTAGATTTCCCTGCTGCTGAGGCCCACGTGGCGGGGGTTGTGAATACACCAGAGGGGGTAGGGGCCACAGAGGCTTTCATTGGGCACTGTCCAACCATTGGCGTAATGTTGGAGGGAGTCAAACTGTCGGGATTGCTGGATACAGGGTCCCAAGTCACTTTAATGAAGCAGAGCCTATTTGAGACACATTTTAACCATGCTAAGCTTGGGAAGAGCCCGGTGGTTTTCCAGTTGAAGGCTGCAAATGGCCTTGAGATCCCTTATACTAGCTATGCAGTGCTGGATTTTGAGATAGAAGATGTCAAGGTACCGGGACGAGGAGTGGTGATTGTCAAGGACGAACATTGTACCCACCCTCTCATCATTGGTATGAATGTTGTGTCTGCTTGTTGGGATGCCCTGTTTAAATGGCCAAAAACGTGTGCTCCTCCCCCGCAGCAGTGGACGAACAACCAGGAGTGGAAAGATGCTTTTGCCACCTGCCAGCGCATTGAGGCTACTACAGCTGAAGATGGTCTAGTGGGGTATATACGTCTTGCTAGCCGACATAAAGTTGTTGTGCCTCCAAAGAGTGAAGTGGTGGTCTGGGGCCGGGCCAAGATGGGCCCTAGAGGGACACATTGCTGCACCATGGTGGAAGCGCTTCCAGACTCCAATGGTTTTGGAATTGCACGGACCATTGCAACAGTAAAGAATGGTAAAGTTCCTGTGAGGATTTGTAACCCACATACTTACCAACTGAAACTGGGACGCTACCAGAAACTGGGGCGGCTCTACCGTATAGATGAGGTGGATGTCCATGGACCCCAGGAGTTGCAGTTGTCTCTGGGGGAAGACTCTATCGTGGAAGTTGCCCTTGTGGATGTTTCCCTTGGCCTAGACAAACCGGAGCTCCCAAAGGAGGTGAGTGGCTTGACTAACCGGCCTGATTTGTCTACAGAACAGCGGGCGGAGTTGTGTGCCCTCCTTCATAAGTGGCGAGATGTGTTTGCCCAGCATGATGAGGACTTTGGCCACACAGACCTGATACAGCATCGAATCCACACAGGTGATGCAGCACCCATCAGAGAAAGGTACCGTCCACTCCCGCCTATGATGTACCGAGAAATGAAGTCCCTCCTCTCTGATATGTTGGACAAAGGGATCATCAGGGAGAGTTGTAGCCCCTGGGCTGCACCAATTGTTTTGGTTAAGAAAAAAGATGGAAGCTGGAGATTTTGTGTCGATTACAGAAAACTGAATGCAGTGACTCATAAGGATGCTTTTCCCTTACCCAGGATTGAAGAAACCCTTACCAGCCTGACCCAAGCAGAATGGTTCTCCACCCTTGACCTGGCAAGTGGCTACTGGCAGGTTGGAATGGATCCACAAGACAGAGAGAAAACTGCTTTCACCACACCACTTGGACTGTATGAGTTCAACCGTATGCCGTTTGGATTATGTAATGCCCCAGCTACTTTCCAGCGGCTCATGCAACAATGCCTAAGTGGGCCTCTGACCGAATTTTTGTTGGTGTATTTGGATGATATTATCATTTATTCACCTGATTTCTCCTCCCATATGCAGCATTTGGATGAGGTGTTTAAAAGACTGTGGCAGCATGGGCTGAAATTGCGCCTAGATAAGTGTAAGTTGCTGCAACCGGAGGTGAAATTTTTGGGCCATGTGGTAGACAAGAGGGGTGTGAAACCTGACCCTGATAAGATCACTGCTGTCCTGGACTGGCACACACCCACCACTATCAGACAGGTACGAGCTTTCTTGGGGTTGGCAGGCTACTACCGCCGCTTTGTGCCCAATTTTGCTAAAATTGCCCGTCCACTGAACCACCTGTTGACTGGGGTACCAGCAGATAAGCGATCTGAAACCCAGAAGGTAAAGTGGTCCCCAGAATGCCAGACATCATTCGACACCTTAAAAACTGCTCTGACCCAAACCCCTGTGCTGGCTTATGCTGACTACTCCCTCCCTTTCAATGTCTATACAGATGCCAGCAATCAAGGGCTGGGAGCTGTCCTGGCACAAATTCAAGAGGGACGTGAGCGGGTGATAGCTTATGCCAGCCGCAGCCTCCACCCCACGGAACAGAATGATGCTAATTATAGCTCCTTCAAGCTGGAACTCTTGGCACTGAAATGGGCGGTTACAGAAAAGTTTAAAGACTACCTGACTGGCGCAAAATTCACTGTATATACTGATAACAACCCTGTGGCTCATCTGCAGACAGCTCGCCTGGGTGCAGTGGAACAACGCTGGGTAGCACAGTTGGCGTCCTTTGATTATGACATCAAGTACCGCCCAGGTAAAAGTAATGTAAATGCAGATGCTCTCTCCAGGTTTCCAGCTGCCTCTCCATCATTGGCTAGGCAAGAGGTTGGAGTGGGAACGCAACCGGTCACGGCAGCTGTTATCCTGAGTCCGGAAGGAGACAGCGATACATGGGCTGATAAGGACTGGGAGAGGACACAGTCCCAAGACCTTGATATCCAAGCGGTAAAAAGGTATGTGGAGGCAGGAGTGGCACCCAGGTGGGTAGAGCGTCAAACACTGCCCCCTGGGGCCCAAACCCTGTTAAAACAGTGGAAAAGGCTCACTATTAAAGATGGGATACTGTACCGGAGGGTGATTGACCAGCACACAGATGAAGAATGCTTCCAGGTGGTGTGCCCGAGCGCCAGGCGCCAGGAGGTATGGAAGCAGGTTCATGAAGCAGCAGCCCATGCCGGTGTTGCTCGGACACTATCCCAAGTAAGGAAATATTTTTTTTGGCCGGGCATGGAGAGTACTGTACATCAGCTGCATCAGGGTTGTGCCGCTTGCAGCCTGCAGAAACAGAGGACAGAGCCTAGGGCCCCCTTACACCCAATTTCTGTGTCTTACCCACTGGAGGTTGTCGGTTTAGATTATTTGTCTTTGGGGCGTCCGGGTGACACTTATCAGAACATCCTTGTAGCCACTGACTTGTTTACTCGGTTTGCGTGGGCTATCCCCACCCGTGATCAGACAGCTCAGACTACAGTGAGGGCATTGTGGACTCATCTGATTCAGCCGTTTGGGTGCCCTGCCCGGTTCCACTCTGATCAAGGGGCAAATTTTGAGTCTGCATTAATGAGGCAACTCTGTGAAACCTATGGCGTAGCCAAAAGTCGCACCACACCATACCACCCTGCAGGAAATGGCAGTGCAGAGCGTTTTAACCAGACGTTATTGAATATGCTTCGGACCTTAGAGGTAGAAAAGCAGAATCGTTGGGCAGAATGCTTACCAGAACTAGTGCATGCTTATAATAATACTGCACATGGAGTGACAGGCTATACGCCTTCATACCTAATGTTTGGGAGACATTTACGACT
Organism: Atherinomorus stipes; assembly: GCA_023101725.1. NCBI lineage: Eukaryota > Metazoa > Chordata > Actinopteri > Atheriniformes > Atherinidae > Atherinomorus > Atherinomorus stipes. The sequence goes on along the minus strand of JALJCO010010577.1, from coordinate 72,998 downwards.
CCCAGTAGATGTGGGGTTGGGAGTAGGCCCCCATCCAGAACGGCACAGTGTAGGTGGGTGGGTGTATGAACATCAACGCAAACTTACACAAGCCTATCACTTAGCCAGACAGAGGACCAACAGTGCAGCCACACAAAATAAACAAAGGTATGACAAGAAGGCTAATGCTTTGCCATTGTTACCAGGGGAAAGGGTGTGGATTAGGGAGCGAAACAGGCAGGGGAGGGGAAAGCTGTGCAGCTTCTGGAACCCAGACCCTTATGTGGTGTTGGAACTGGTTGGAAACACTGGGTTGGTGTACAAAGTACGGCCAGAGAGGGGCGGTCGTGAGCAGGTTGTACATAGGAATGCAATAAAGATATGCACAGTGCACTCTGCAGAAGACCCCCCACTGAGAACAGAACCTGCCATACAGACTCAGAAAGAACTGCCTATTGTGTATGGATTTTATCCTGAGGCAGCTGTGCCGCCCCCAAATGATGAACCGGGCTGTGCCTTACGGCGATCTAGTAGATCAAACCTTGGGCAGCCCCCAGCAAGGTATCAAGACTGAAACTGTTTGAAATTGTATGGTGTTGCAGGGACTGCTAACATAAAAGAATGGGGGGATGTCACAGGGCAGAAGTGATCATTGTGTATTTTGCATGGTTTGTGTTTATGGTTGTGGTTTTATTTTTGCATGAGTTTCTTTTGGTCACATAGTTTTTAGTTTTGAGAGTGATCACTTCTAGCCACTGATGAACTCAAATTGCCTGCACCTGTAAAGTGACAGACAGCAGAAAGCACCAATAGGATCTCCAGGAGTTTGCCAGCACAGCCAATCAGTGGCGAGAAGGAGGACGCTTGCCGGAAAACAGGAACTGAAAAGAGGGCTGTGGGAGCGGCGGAGAGGCAGGGGGACAGACTGGATGAGGAGAGGACACAGAGGACGAGAGAAGAGAAACGGAGGTCACAGAGGTCATGCTGTAAATTCCTGAGAGAGGGCTGGTGTGTGGAGGAACGGATCCACGAGGAGCCATTGCCAAGGGTGGAAAAGACCAGTGTCGGGACGTGAAGTACACTAGGGGCAGAGTGAGGAAGCTCTGCCTGGGGTGTGAGTATCTATCCGACACCTGGTACACCAGAGAATGCAGAACTGACCATGTTGTCTTAAGACCGTAGTACTGGCCGCAGTTTCCTGTTTTTTATTCCAGACTTGCTGCCAAAGAGGCCGGACTGCAGTGTGGATCTTGGACTGGGCGCTCTCCCAACTTCCCAGTGACTGTTCCCCCCTCTTTGATTGGGGTTTCATTAGTTTTACATTTGTAATACTGGATTCTTATCTCTTCCAATTTTAAAGGTTCAAGCCTGGTGGTTTCTTTAAATAAAAAAAAAAGTCGAACCTTTACATTCCCTCTGTTCCCTGAAGCTGCTCTCCCCGATACTGCAAACCTGTTTTTAGCTTTAATTCCACTCCCTTTTTTTTATAAAAACTAATTTTTTTCCTTAATACGCAGTTAACCTTCCTGTTTACATAGTGCCCATAAACGTCAGTAAAATTGGATTCCAGTCAGCCATTTTGCAACCAGAATATGTGTCATAGTTTAATGAGTCAGTCAGCCATTTTGGCTTCTGGAGACATGACTTAATCAGTCAATTAGTGCAGTGGTTGATTAATATGCCTGGACTGGGAGCAACCCCAGCCAAGAGAGAAATGGGCCGATGAATGAATAATCACCACCAGAGCGCCTGAGTGCAGCACTGCGAGTTACATTCACGGAAGGTTTAGGGGGAAATAGTCTCAGATTTTTAAGTATGGTCCCTTTTCCAAGTCTCTCAAGATGACCCATGGGTAATTTTTCTGAATGAGTGGAGAAGAGAAAGAAAAAGACAGTTATTTGCCAGTTGAACAGTAACCATCCCTCGGGGAGCTGCATAGACAAAGAAATGAATAAAATGTGGCTATCGATGATTCTTAGCAATCGCTTTTAATTGCAGTCAAAAAACTTTAATTCAAGAAAATCTGACTATATGTTTTTGTATAAAATATATTATGATAGTTATTTAAACAGTCCTTCAACAACCTTTTTGACCAACTTTAAACATAAACACATTGTCAAGCTGCTTATGTAGAAATTATCATTAGATTATCAAAACTGATTGTGTAAGCCGCCTTTGAGTCTGAAAATTCAATGTGTAAAATGCAGATGTGACAGTGTGGGGTCCTGTCACTGTGCCACTGATTGATTATAATGATAATGGATTAGATTTATATTGTGCTTTTTCTTGCAGGGCACTCAAAGCGCTTACAGTATAATTCATTCACTCCTCATTCACACTTGGTGATGGTAAGCTGTTGCTACGTGTGTAGCCACACCTGCCCTAGGGCTGACTGACGGACACATGGCAGCCATTCCAAACCAACAGTCTCTCCGATCACCACCGAAACAATCCCACACATTCAAACACCAGTGATGTAAATCTTTGATTTACATTAAACTATGATGTGACATTGTCTAATTCAATTTTAGAACCTTATTTCATGGAGGCTGCATCATCTATATCACATCAAATCATAACACAGACTGTAAATGATGTGCTAACAGGCTCCTCCCCTATTTGGCTCATAAAGTTCCTTTTTGTCATGTTCATATGAATCAAAGTTAAAGCAACTGCATGAAAATAATCAAGTTGCTTTAATGTGCTAATGCACTGACCTAACTTCAAGTATTTTTGCAATACAATACAACAAAAATTAGTAGTTCTGTGCAGTTAGAAGTCAATCAGACCTATATCCATGTAAATATGTGATGTTTAAAAGGCCTAGCTCGCTAGCTAGCAATAAGCAGTTGCAGTCAGCTGCTTTTTTTTTTTTACATGTATTATCCATGCGGTGCAAAACATGAAAGATGGTCCAGAACGTCTAGACTGGAACTAGTTTGTATGGTGGGATCATCAGCCTGTTCAGAAGAGTGTGATCATGCTGAGGAATATGGGGGGCATTAAACCTTACAAGTTAGAACCGGACTTTTTAGAACTCTAAGTCAGCTCCCTACAGCTTCAAGTCCTCCTAGCTCCCAGTTCAGCTCCAGTATGCAAGATCCACACCAAGCAGACTCAGAACTGCAAGGAGCAGACACAGAACAGCACCAAGTAGACCCACAACTGTTTAACAGCTCCTTAGACCTGCACCAAACAGGTCAAAACCAGCACAGAGTCAGGAGTGACAGTAGAGAGGCAGCCACGGCTAACAATTAGCTCACGGCCAACTCGTGGAAAATAATTAGCCTTTGAAAACGAGAAGTTAACAACTAACATGGTTCCAGTCGAGTTTTTAATAGTTCCCACTGATAAATATGAAGATTGAGGAAAGGATGCATAATTATAAGCAGCCAGAAAAGTCCTGTGATGTCCGAGAAGACCCGTGAAGAACCAAAGAGAAACTGTCTCTGTTCACAGCATCACAGCTTTGTGTATCAAACGCTGATGGAGGAAGAATATTCCAGCAGACATGACTGCAGTTCCATGTGTTAAAAGTCTCATCACGTCTAGTAAACAGCGTCTGCAGCCAAGGAAACTTTACTGGCAGAGACGTGCAGGAGGCTCATACTGCTAAACTTATTTATTCCTCTTTCAATGTATTTATGATCAGTAGAAAATGGTAGAAAAACAAAAAAATGAACTAATGCCATCCTTATGAGCTTTTAACATTAACTTGCAATACAACAGAAGGCTGAGCCGTTACTGTCTGTCTGTAAAACTGGAAAACTAACTGAAAAACTGCAATAAACCCATTAAAATCCATAATGTCAGTGGTTTAGAGCCCCTCACCATATCATGTCTGGTTTCTGTGAACAGCACCAAAGTCTGGTCAGATGTGCTGAAATGCAGCAATGTTTATGCAGGTGAGCCTGTTTCTGTTACATAGATCATCATGAAGAATGTTTATGTCTATAAAACATCTAAAAAAATGTCAAAATCTTGTCATCAGCACTTAAAAAGGCTGCTGTTTCAAGAAAATATGAGACAGAAAAACTTTTCCTTTCATGCATCCCAGCACTCATCCGGCTACTGAACCTTGAAGTTTCTTGAATATGGAGCCATAAATGTGGAACCATGTAAACAAGTACTTGTAAAAATCGCCTGTGGACTTTCAACCTACAAAACATCATCTAATTTGAAACAGACATGAAAGACATCACCCTGAACTAGATGTTTTGATTCCTAAACATAACCAAGAAATCTCTAAACCTGATAAAGGTCCAAGTAAAAGTTGGAGACAGACATCAATATTGAACCAAGATGATAGGCTTTTTGGTGCTCTTTAACCTTTTAGCCTGACCCAAGAAAAAATAGAGAAAAAAATTCCATTTTTTTTATCTTCTTTGTTTGGCTTTTTAATAAAACATGTAAAAAAAACCATATATAGAATAATAATATATTTAGAATATTCCCCATAAATAAATTTTCAATTGATCAAAATTATTGTTGTCTATTCCTCTGCCTCCTGTTATCAGGAATATCAAATTGTGTACAATAAGGTTTTGAACAAAGATTTTGCCAGGAAGTGATGCAAATAGTCACATAAACTGTATATACAAATACATACAGCATTAACGGGTGAAGGTAATAACCATGCAATGTCTTAAAAGACTGCAAAACTTAATAATTCTGCTAAAACACTCAAGAATGGGTATCAAAATTTACCAAAGGAGCTTCCTTTAGCAAAGTTCTTTCCTGCTATCAAGGAGGAACAACCACACTTCCATCTATGCATGGGAGCAGAGATCAAAGCATCTAACCTGCTTGTAATGAACAATCTTGGGTCACAGCCATGGGCATGTACAGACTCTGAGATCTCCTTCACTTCACCTGTTGGGCTGTTTCCACTTGATTTTATGTCTTTTATCGGTAACTTGACAACTGACACTGTACTGCTTACATACCACAGCAAGGCCTTGAAACTGTGGTGTTTTAATGAAAAAGGGTCCTCTATGACACTGCCTGCACACAGAAATATAACAATGTAGAAACTGCCAGGAAACACAGCAGGTTCTTTTAGGCATGGAACCACTTTCCCAGAGGGAAGACTCATGCATGCCAAATAATAATAAGCAATGGATAATTCCACCATGGAGAGAAATAAGTGTAAAAAGTGCTACATTGCAAAGCCTTGGACCAACTCCAACCTCATCAGAAGGGCAAATTTATTTCAGAGTCAGGAATGCATTGGCTTTAATTTCACGCTGCACGCATTTCGATACCAGCAAGAGTAGCGGGTGAAAAAAAGAGAGGGACTGGGAGCGACAGCGAGACAAAAAGGAAGAGAGAAAAATATTTAGTTTAATTTTCTGCCAAAAGTCACCATACCAAAGAGAATTAAAGCTGATACACTTACAAACAAAAGAGGGAAAATAAGATAGGAGAGCAGAGGGGATTGGTTTATTTGAGGTTACATAAATTCAAGGGAAGTAATTGGAATTTCTTTTGAATAATTAAATTCATTCAGTGTTTGATGTTAAGCTATGTGCAACTGATCCACGTGTCTGCTGCAGAGCTTTAAAAATGGCTGCATTTTAATTCTGGAAGCAGAAGCAAAGGAAGGTTGTAAAAAGAAAGGGAGTTGATGTGAAGACTCCTTGTGTGCTGAAGGTTTGAAAACAGTGGGTAGAGAATTTTTAGACTGATAATGACGGTATGGATGGTAGACAGCTGCCCCAACTTTTAAAGGGGGGATAAAATGCTAAATTGACTTTTTGAGCTTTTACAGTCATGAAGAGTTCATTTGCAAAAACAGTTAACCACCATTTAGAGAAAACGGAGTTAACTGCTTCTGCAAATAAACTCTTCATTTACGTTTGAATATTTTCACCAAATCACACTCAGATGAAGTAGAAGGTTTTAGTGATGTTAAATGGAGATAGGAGGTTTGTAAAGCAGTAAACTCAGTTTTTTCTAAATGGTGGTTAACTGTTTTTGCAAATGAACTCTTTAGTTTTTCTCCATCGGTTTGGCTCATTTCTTAAATCAGAAATTACATTCTCATAACAACATGGACAAACCTCCACAACACGTTCTCACTCCTAACTCATCATATACTGCAGCTTGGTCAGGGCAATTGTTCATAACACAATTGCATTTCTCATTTACTTCATTAAATTGCAAATGTCTTCGTGCATGTCTCAGTGTTCAATAACATCTTAGCCCACAGTTTGTACAATTATCCTACATTTAGCACAATTTCCAAATGAATAGATCTTATTCATCTAAACTGGTTGTTGATTCTCAGTCTAATGGTCGTTCTCTCCAAAACATATCAGCATCATTTCATTATGTACGTCATCACATGCAGAATCGCCTGTTCAACTGTCAAAACTAGTCAAGACCATAATACAGAAAATGAAATGTGAAACTCCAGCCTTACAGCACTACAGGCTGCTTATAGATTTCCTTTTTTTTTTCTGTGTGTTTATATTACAGTTGCTGCTGAACACTTTCTATTTACAGTGACTGTGATGTATGGAAATTGTTTTGTGTGTGAATAAAAATGGTAATAATTTCCTTGGTAGTGTGAGTGCAATGTGTGATGTCAAACGTCAGCTCTTACCGTACAATCATATTCCTCTTTTTTTAAAAAAAAAAAACATAACTGTATTCTGTTAGCTAGACAAAAGAAAAAAAAACACTTGGCACAATAAACCATTGTCAATGAAAGACAGCTAAAACTGAGAGGTGGACATGAGGGATATTTACATGGTCCTCTGTCATAGTGACAGAATACCAAAACATTTTGGCTTGCAGTGCTTCACAATGCTACAGGGATGATGCGTTTTTGGTGCTCTGACTATTTCTTTGAGAAAGAAACGTAATTTTGACACACTGAGGAACTGTGCTGGGAGAGATATGAGCTTCTGCAGGTGAACCGTGGTGTTGTGCGGAAAAATCTGGGTTATTTTCCAAAAAGCACCAAGACTGGTAAGAACGTCCGGTCTGTTTAGAAAAATGAGACAAAGTCATTGAGAAGGATCTGTCCATTTTGGTGGCTCTGATTATTTGTATGGGAAAGAAATTTAGTTCTGAGGGATGAATGAACTGTTTTGGGAGAGATATGAGCTTTTGCAAGTAAGCTGTGGTGTTGTGAGAACTGTAAGACTGTTCAGCCAAATGATCTTAGAGTTTTGAGAATGTAATTTATGATTCAAGTGATGAGCCAAAGCAATAGAGAAAAACTGCAATATGTTGTCAAGCCATCCTCTCCCCATAAAACATGCCCTTAAGGTTTTGACTCATTCATGCATATCTGACAAATTCCTGAGTCTCCTGTGGAAACCAGCATGGCTGCCAAAACAGCTGCTACCACAGAGCACCTCCCAGAGGCGGACTTACCATTAGGCAAAAGTAGGCAATCGCTTGGGGCCCCCAAAGGGAGGAGGGCCCCGACCAGCTGGGAAAAAATCATGCTTTTCATTCATAGCGCCCTTTCTCCCCATCATTCTCCTTCATACACACACACACAGGTGTAATGCAGGTCTGGTTCATGTCCGCCGCTCCTCCTGCATCTGTGTCCTCCGTCCCTGCACTTTTATTTACCATTACAACTGTTTAATTCATTATTTACATGTGGCAACGTGTTTTTCCGAGCCGTCTTTGAACGCACCATGTAACACGCGCTAAATGCCAGCATGCGCTGCTCCGCCAGCAGGAGAGCTGCAGGTGTTCCTCATGTCCAGCAAACCAGAACCAGCAAACGACAGAAAACGTTGGAGTTTTTCCCCAAACAGTTGATCTAAGTTGAGTAAAGCTGTTCTGTCGGTGATGACTGACCAGTTATCGTGTAAGCTAGCTGGTTAGAAAATTGTTGTTACCTAAGTTTTATTTAGTGTTGGGAAACAGCTGTTTCTTTTGCCAGTTACGAATATTATAACACATTCTCTTGAAATAAAATAGCTTAATCACTGTTTACCTGTGGTACGAGGGTCTACAGAGGAAACTTTGGGCTGGTTTTTCTGTGAAATAACTTGGAAATACAGTCAGTCGCAGGCTGGAGGTTTCTGGGCTTGTTTTCTTAAGAATAGTCCACAAATAAATCAGGAAATATGTAAAATATAATAAAACAGAAGAAAGACATGGATAGGAGGGTCACTGTGCAGCATGCTGCCCCCAAATACCTCCTTATCTGTGACTCTCACGGACATCAGTTTCACCGTCTCAACAAGATAAAAATGAAAAATTATTCATTCATGTGGGATAATATGTGGTCTTAAAATTATATGTCATTATTTTTCATAGTTTAATTTTCAAAAGCACTAATGGGGTACTTGTTCTCACTATGTCCTCCTTTACAGCAAAAATATCTATTCAACAAAAACATGCTAGTCTAGTCATATGAACACATTTTTGTTACATTTCAAATTACTGCATATAAAGTGTCAGAAAAGGCTGTAAATATTATTTAATTGACATGCATCAGCAGCTGCTTTGTGTTTGCTGCTGAAACTACTTTTATTTTGCACCTTCAGTAAAACATAAATGCCACACACTTAATTTCTGAGCAGCTTTTTTTTAAATTTTTTTTTTTATTTTTCAAATCAGGCCTCACTCACAGATTAGTGTTGAGCTTTGTGTTTGAATTGCATTTTCTACAACAATGAAATTAACCTATAAGGACATTTTAAGAATAAGAGAACACATTACCTTTTGGTTAAATAATCAAAGTAACTGAGTTACTTTTTGGATGAAATAACTTGTAGCTAACTAGTTACTTTCTCAGTTACCACCACAACACTGGTTCCATTCCCTGCTTATTAGATCATACTGGGAGCAACCTCAGTTCTCTTTCAGTTCTTTGCAGAACTTGTGTTCATTATTGTTTTCCTCATATTTAAAATAAATCTTTCTGCTACAACAGAGAGAGGAGGACAGGGAGGAGACATCAGACCAGAGACCAGCAGCATGGATGATGATGATACTGGGTCTTCACTGGTAAAGGAAAGATTAGAACTTGTTGTGAAAGACATCTATTAGGCAGAGAAACCAGGCAGGGTTCTGGTAAAATGTTTTTATTTGTCTGACCATGAAGAGCTCACTGTAAAGAACGAACCCTGAGCTGAATAATTTCTAAAGCCTCTAGTAGCTCTACAATTGAGTTGGTAGGTGACTTTGAAGAGAAATAGATTAGAAAAATTGCATTTTGACATATTCTGGTGCTATATCCGAAACTTATTTCTCACTTTCTACTCTTTATTTAGTCCAAGTTTCCTATTGACAGGTCCAGATTTGAAGGGCCCCCTAGCTAAGTTTGCCTTGGGCCCCCAAATTGCTAAATCCGCCACTGGCACCTCCTATACTACAAAGCTCCTCCCCGTCCCTTGTTGAGCTCTGCCCCACCAGAGCATGAGAGGCCCAATCCCAAACCGCCCCCTACACACTACCCCTTAACTATCGAGTGTCACTCCCAATGAAGTCACACTTGCAGCTGTAGAGGGCGCCTTGATTGCAGGTGGAGGGTGTTAATGAGAACGAGACGCCCTCTTCCCCCAACTGGAAAAGGAAAGCAGTCATCGCAGTGGCAACACAAACACCCCCGTGTCAAATAAAACTGTGAAAATACTAACTCACGCTCATGTGTGAAGAATTTTGTTTTATTTTAAATAAATAATAATAATCATGATCCTAAACAATTAAATAAATGATTAAATTATTATTATTACTACGAATGATCATTTATCATTGTCATCAACATCATCATTATGATTATTATTATCATTATCATTATGCCAATAGGAAGATTATAATCCTCTTTTCCTGCTCAAACATTCCCTTTCATGAGCGCCAGTGGTTTGGATACCTGTGCACCTGTCATCGTTTTTTTTTTTTTTTTTTTACCCCATAAAATAACTCCATTCATGTTTTTCTGTCAGTATTGACAAACATGCATGACACGTGCGGAACTCATGTGTAGAACATGACTGTTTCCTCCACCATTTAGACGTTGCACCCGCTGCAAAATTCTGGCGAGTCTCCACTGATGCAGACTCGCTGATTGAGGGCTGAACAGTCCACTCGCCCTCCACCCTACACGGTTTGGGACAGCCCTTAATATGGCGGAGCCTCCGCGGGAACGCGCAAACGGAGGGGTAGTGTGTAGGGGTAGTGCTTAGGGGCTGGTTTGGGATTGGGCCAGAGTGTTGTGATGAGTGGAGTGGGCGTGTCATAAACAGCAGGAGGCATCTTAAAGGGACAGTAGTGAGATTCTAAGGTGTCAAATATAATGTCACATTTCTTTTAGGTTGTTTCATCGTTTTTTGTTATACTAGTATGATCCCCGAGAGGGAATTACAGCTCTGCATTTTACCCATCTCTGTACAGAAGTACCAGAGAGCAGTGGGCTGCTACTTAAAGCGCCCGGGTCGCAGTTGGTGGGGTTAAGGACCTTGCTCAAGGGTCCTCAGTGGTTCACCTAGGAGTCGGGTCGGGGACTCGAACCCGGGTCCTCTGCGCCAAAGCCAACAACGCTACCACTAGGCTACCCACTCCCCTAAGTTGCCAACTTAAATCTAGCGACTTTTCCTGGTGATCATGGACGCAGATAAAGTTTATATCACTCCACCCGTTCTTCAGAAGCTGCCTGCCATCAGCCCCTCCCTCCCTGTTTCCCGGCACTCACTCATTGCTCCCGCTGTCCCTTTGCAGACAGCGGCCCTTCTGAGCTGCTGTGAGATGACCACGCCTCCTCATCCAGATTATTTCCCATGATGCCTTGTGGCACACCTGGGTCTTCTTTGCACCATGACTCAAATGTGTATGTCACCATTTCAGTCAAGTGTATCTATCTGCGGCTTGCCACCCAGTGGGCGTGTCATATAGTGGGCGTGTCGCATAGTGGGTGGGACTGGTTAGGTTTAGGGGAAGGGTCAGGGGTAGGGCTGAGACTTACCCTGCTCTCATTGGCCTGGTGGGCGTGTCGTCGAGTAACGTCACTCTACGACACGCCCACTTTACGACACGCCCACTCTACGACACGCCCTTGTCTTGCGAGCCGCAGATAGACCCTTCTCACTTCAGTACCCTTGTTAATGAACGATGTAGCATGTGAATAATAAATGAATGTCGCCACTAAATGGTACTGCGCATGTGTGAAATTGACTGTTTGGTTTGGTGACGTCATTTAGCGACTTCTGGTGACTCTTGGATCAACCAATAGCAACTTCTCTTGCTGAAGAGTTGGCAACAGAGGGTTGTTTTTATGTATACTGTTTTTTCAAAGCTACTTAAGGTAACACAGTCTGATTGTGTCATTAAAGGGTATTAAGTGCCTGATAAGGTCATGAAACCCTTTCTTTAAAAGAAGGTTTTTACGCATTGAGTTTACAGCAGTCCTAAAACTTTCAAGATATAATCAGGATGGATTGTCATAACATGACACGATCTGGAAGCCATGGCCTTCCATGACAATAACCATGAATTATGTAACATCTAACTCAAACTATGTAATCTTAACTCCTAGCTCTTAATTCTTTTTGAAAGTTAAGTAGAGAAGTAATGAATCAAGAGGGAAGAGCAAGAAAACTGGAAAACATCCACAAAACTGTAGGTCTGGACTTTTTGTGCGCAAAGTTATGTAATCACATCGATAACAGCTGCAGTTTTACATATAAGAGGTAAAATTTGACAGATTTAGGATGTTAGGATTCACAATAGTTTTGTATTCCTGCATCAGCTCATTTTGTGAGCTGAGCTGCTGACACATAATGTCATCATTTAATACCTCAGCTCACCCACTGCTGTTTACAGCATACAGGGATGTCATTACAAAAGATGTGAGCAACTGATTAGAGATGTGAAAGGTAGAGGTTTTTAAAGACAGGCTGCTGTGTCTGTACTCTTATGTTTTTCTGTACAAGCAGAAAGAACAGGATGCCAGCTGAACCATTTTTGGTATGCTATTGGAGAAATTTGCAACTTGAGATAATCAGTCAGAGCAGCAGAATCTAATTACAAAACCAACTGAGCCAAAAACTGGAAGTGATCTAAATTTTTGTATCTAAAAGAGCTAAAAAGTTCCCATTGTTTGGGAACAAATGTATTGACACTAATATATGAACTGGCTGTGCCAGCTTTCAAAACAAATACAAGGCAAATGCAAGCTTGCAGCAAGAGACTGCACTTGCAGGGGAGAGCATCAGTACATGGCCATGTCTTAACATAACAAGTAGTTCTTTGCTGCTTTATTAAAGCTTAAAAAGATCATATACTTTACAGAAAATTCTATAAAAGCACAAAGAAAAGACAGTTCAATAAAACTGGAACTCTTCACTAATACTAATTTGCATGTTTTAGATAAAAACAAGATACAAAAACCGACACCCCTCTGAAATTACAAACTGCAGTGGAACTGGCTACAGTACAAGCGAAATCCAACCCACCCACCCACATTACCCCAGTACTTCTGTCAGAATTCTCTCTTCCTCAGCATTCAGCAGCCTTCTGCCTTCCTCTCTGTACCTGCCAGGAGCTACTGCTATTTCTGGAGCAGAGTAACTGCTATAAGAACCATGTGATATGACATGAAACCTAAAGCAACCTATAGCAGTACCATTTTTTAATTGATAGCTGCACTGATGACAAAAATAAACTGCAAAATTCTCGAAAGCTGATGATCACAGAGGAAACTTGCTTGTTTTGAACATGCATGTGCCCAGCAGAGGTAAACAGTGGACATATCAGACACAAACAGTCATATGTGACATCAGTTAAAGTTAAAGTTTTGCAGATTTTCTGTGCTGTTCAGGTCCTGGGTGGCTCGATTGTGTAAGAGTGTTCTCGGCAACCAGCAGACCATTAAATGACTTCTATATCTTGAGTAATTCAGTCCTGTATTAGATTAGGTAAAATTGATACAGATATTTGTCTAAGAACATATGAGAATTTTACTGGCTTAGCATGAAGCTGATCATGACCCACTGTAAACAGATGTTCATAGTTAGCTAGTTTTAATGTATTGATTTACTGTTTTCATTGTTTTTAATTGTTCTATGACTGAATTCCTGCAAGCTTAAAGGTTCAAGCAAACAAATTATTTTACTGTAATCTAGTAGGCAAAGCAACATACTCACCAGAGAGCCCATGACCTTCTCTGTAGGTTCTGTAATCCACATTTCTCTAGTAACCGGTCTGGTTAGTGCAGTGAGTCTCATTATATGTAGAACAAAAGAAGTTTCAGATTTCCTTTCCCTATTCCTAAAAACTTGATTGAAGTTTTCAAAATTTTAACTTCTTATCTTCTAGAGTTCTGAAAAGCATTTTAGATGAGAACTGAAACATTTTCAAGAACCTCGAAAAGAAGTCCAGTTTGTAATCAAGTTCTTAGGATTACTGTGACCTGGATTACTTTTTCTCCCTAAAGCACATTTAACGCTTAAAATTTCAGTGCTAGCTCCAAATTTTAAACGTCCAATTTACCAAAGGCTAAGTCTGTGAAGCTAACCTCTACACTATCCATAACATGAGCATTTTGATCCAGGATGAGTGTTACGCATCAGTCCTTCTTTCCTCTGGGAAGACCTTGAGACCTGGTTAACAGGATACAGCACAGTGCTATGAATGCAAACTCTGGCACTGGTATTAAACAGTCTTATAAACACAATAAGCAGAGAAGCAAATTCTTTTAATTTTTTTTATATTCACATCCCCTAAAATTAATCTATCTTTTATTTGTGTCTGTTAAATCTAAACCAAAACAAATGAACAAATTTCAGATTTAAGTTTTTCATTAAAAAAGAAAAACCGTACTTTATAATAATTTATATAACTCACTATAAAATTGACTGAGTAGCTTTTTAATTGTTTTAATTTTTTCTCTGTGGATGAAGCTCACTGAGGGAGAAGAAAACAAAGTTGATATGAACATAGCAGGTATATGAAATAATTAGGATTGAGAATATGAACACATCTTACAGGATTTCATTCAAACATGCATGGCTTTTGCCAGGAAAGACAGAACACATGAAAACAGGACTGACCAGAAGAACCTGCAGAGGTTTCAGATGGAAGGCTTTCATTAGCAAGAATGTTCAATTCTTCTGCTTTGGAGCAGAATCATTTGGGAATTTCTCATTACATGCCTTCATGTTAACTTGACATGCCAGATGGTACAGTATGTTACTCAAAAGCTGATGGTTTGTTACACAAATTCCCCAAAGATAGTGTTTCACAAATCTCCTGAGAATGCAGCTGCCTGAGATCTGAAACAAAATATGACTGTATCACTGATATTTCTATCATCGCTTTATTCATTTATTGTGAAAGATTTACTTTGTCATATTTCAATTCTGTAAGAACTGGAAATGCATCAAACGGTTTGCTTTTGTATTTTGTGCAACTTCTAATTTTGCTTTCATCCTAATGTAACTTTTTCCTCAAATTACTCTGATTCTTTCTTCTTTTACTTTACTTTTGCAGCTTGAAAATATTGTTTCCATTGTGTCTTCCTTTTTAAGCTTATTGAATTAGTTGTTTTGCCAGCTAATTTTTTTTTCTTAAACTCCATTGATGAATAAACTTAAATGCCCCTTTAACTGAATCATCTCAGCAATATAGCTTCCTCTATTCACATGCTCTCCAAGCTTTCTATCAGAAGTAGGACGTGCAATACCGAGGAAAAGTGCTGCATTGGATCAAAACTAATATCAACTCTTTTGCCAACACTTTGTCAAAGGTGTTCTCGAAAGGTTTTTGTTGTAGAAGTCATTAAAGTCAGAAGAATCTACACCATTCAATGGAAACACCTGCGTATCGCAATTGTGCTTTTTCGGAATAAATATCGCCTTTGTTTTTCAAACAAGTGTAATGGAAACCCAATTTCTGACAGTTTATTCAGCACACACACACGTTTATACTTTTATCTTTGTGAGGACATTAATTGATGATGCATTCCCTAGCCTTTTACACTAACCCTAAACATTACAACTGATTGCCTAAACTTAAAGGAATAGTACACCCACAGAATGATGTGCATTCATTTTCTACTCACCCTCATGCTGAACAAGACTGTAGAGCACTTTTTTAATATCTTAAATGCAGCTGGAGATTACAGGTTTTCGTTTTACCCCAACTTTCATATAATGGAGTTTACCGGTGACTGAACAAAAAGGGTCAATAAAAGTCCTCAAAAACTTGTCAATATTCCTTCATACTGCTTGTCCAATGTAATCCAAGTATCAAGTGGGTAGTGTCCATAATTTATCCAAATCGACATCATTTAGTATATTTTTATAGCCTAAACAGTAGTACATCAAACTTTCTATTTGCATGGCATGCAAGTTCACGCATTCAGCGCCTACTCTGCTAATAATGCAAGCGCAGAAGAAGAAATTTGCTATTTACATTGTGCTAAGAGCAAATGAGCTGTGGACTAACCGGGACAAACCAGACAAACACAAGGGAGGTTGGCTTTTGATTTAGACAAAGAAAGAAAGCATGCGCGATCTCGTCTGCCGCGGCTTCCTAAGTGTCGTGAACTCGCAGGGGCGCTTCGCGGCAGCTAGATGTAGTACTGTTTAAAGGCAGGGTGGATGATGTTTTCCAGGAGCATTTTTTACTATATTGCTTAAAGTCTTCTTCACACCCCGATTGCAGCCAATTGATGTTCTGACACAAAAATTTTAAAAAATAATCACCTGTGGAACGTACAGCACTGGAAAACTGTACTTTTTACTGTTTTGAACGGCTCGTACTGATTGATTGAATGATTTTTATGTCCATCAAACTTGACTGCTGTCTGTCGCACACCAACCGTCCTCGCGCATGTGTGCGTGGGCTCACAACTCGCCGTGAGCATATTAGTGCAGACGAAACGAGAGAACATGGCTGCTCGCTGCTCTTATCTATGCTGCTGTTTGCTCTTAAAAAGAAAAAAATGGAGGATGTTTTACACCGCAGAAGAAGTTGGAGGTGAGATAATTATCACTTTTAGGAAACGTGGTTCCTCTGCTGTTCACTTGGAAGCTAACAAGCTAGCCACTCAGCTGATCTCGGTTATCTTCGCTGATAACTATAAGCGCACGCGTTCCTGTGCCCTAGAGGCGTGGTTTCGGGGGTGTATGTTTTTTTCAAATGTAACTTCTTTGAACCGTTTTTCTAAGATCCCCTACCCTGCCTTTAAGCTTTAAAAATATACTAAATGATGTTGTTTCAAATAAATTATGGACACTACCCTCTTGGGACACTTGGATTACATTGGACGAGCAGTATGGAGGAATACTGACAAGTTTTTGTGGACTTTTATTGACCTTTTTTGTTCAGTCACCGGTAATATCCATTATATGAAAGTTGGGGAAAAACAAAAAGCTGTCCAATCTCCGGCTGCATTTAAGATATTAAAAAAAAGTTCTCTAGAGTCTTGCTCAGCATGAGGGTGAGTAGAAAATGAATGCATCATTTTGTGGGTGTACTATTCCTTTCATCCTTGCCCTAACCCTAACCAAAACCTAATTCTAACCCTAAACTCTACAACAAAATCTTGACCCTCAAAAAGGGGTCTTTCTTGGTGAGGACCGGCTTGAATGTCCTCACTCTCCAAAAATGACCTCACTTTGTTTGTTAAAAATGCAAAATGGTTCTCATAAAGTAGCAAGTACAGGAACACACACACACACACGCACGCACACAACACGCACACACACACACATATATATACAGTATAGGACCTCTAGAACAGTGTTTCCCAACACCAGCCCTTAGGACCCACTGCCCTGCATATCTTGGAGGCAACCCTAATTTTCCACAGCTTAATCAAATAAATGGCTCATTATCAAATGAGGAACTTGATGAGGAAGTTCATGAATCTGAGTCAAGTGTGTTGGAGTAGGAACACATGAAGACATGCAGAGCAGTGGGTTCTGAAGATCAACGTTTGGGAACACTGCTCTCTAGAAGAAGGACAGAGATTCAATACACATAAGATGAAGGTGCATCCTGGTATTAAGCCCTTTAGGCGACTCACACTACAGAGACAAGAAACTGCTCATGCACCCACTCCACAGAAGATGGTTGCTATAGTAATATCAGTAGAAATATATATCAGGTATCTTGTTTGGTCATTGCCCTTTTGAAGTGTCCCCTTTGGGCTCTTTCCTGAGGAGACAGCAATGCAGGATTAAGATATGGGCATTTGGCGTCTCTCCTATAGCTCTTGCAAAGATTTACAGACATAATCTCACAGTTTCATACATATATGGGCTCAGTGATGAAAATGGTGAGCTGGAAACACTGAGAAACAGTAAAGTAATAATCATTCATAATACTGTCATTTTCGACTGAGAACTCTATCAATGTTGTTATAACGACAGTCTTTTAATGACACTTTCTTTTTACAACAAATCTGTTACCTTCATGGATGCCATCTATACAATTTTCACGCAGTAGTTCTCATCACCTCAAGAGGCTGCATCATATTACTGGTGATTTTAGCCTGCATGAGAAAATGACCCATGAGGTCACTGTGGAGAAGAAGATAGTTTTCATTTAGTAGTTTGCTTTTCTGCCTATTCACTCCCCTTTGATTCAGCATGTTTGTTTTGTTTGCTGATGCTGACTTGCTTCCTAAAAATCTATGAATATCGGGATATACTGAATACCCCTGGAGTCCTCCCCTAGGAAGTAGATTTAATTCTACTTTATGTTACTTGGGCTTTGCCTTAATTTTTCACAGTGGAGGCTATGTCCATCCTTATAATCCAGTCTATGGGAGATACTAACAATGAATGCAAAAGAGCAGTTGAAGAACTGAACATTAATTCTGCATGAGGTGGTACAGTTTGATGTGAAGGTGTTGTGGTAAGGCTGTGCGTGTGGTGCATTGCTAACAACTCTTTACAAATCCCACTGAGTGGGTGGTGATGCACCGTGGTCAATAGGATTCACACCGGGCCTTCAATATCACACCAACACACAGTCTCTTCTGCAAAAAGCTCCATCTTTGCAAAGGTAATCATTTATCCACTGCAGATCCACTGAAATGACTGTCTTTCTCTCTCCTTTCTCACACACACACACACACACACACATTAGCCAATTGTCTCTCCTTCTGTGACACCATCACAGATAGAGTGATGAAATGATTTTCTCCTCCAGTGCTTTTCAATTCACATTAAGGGGAATATTGTGCTCCCCTTTTAAGCGGTTGCACGTAAATCAAACAATATTGGGACCACTAAGAGCTAACCCTTGTCTCTTTAACAGTGTGATCTAGAGTGGACCATGCATGCCATTTTGTATTTGTCTCTTTTGGAGTCAGTGGTACTTTTTTTTATAATAATATTGGTGCAATGGGATTTTTATGTGAAGCCAAATTATAGTAATTTTCCAAGCTATTCCTCTCTTCACTTATTGATTGCAGAGCAGTCACGATGCCTTTACCAATATAAGTCAGAGACACCACTGCAATATAAAGTCCTAATGGATGCTGGATGCGGAAAAAGAAATCAAGTCTGCCAGCCACACTAATTTTGATTTCTCATTTCAGTGTTTGTTCAGATATGGAACTGGTGCAACATTGTTAGCAGCAAACATATACCTCCAACAAGAAACACACAAATACACAAACCAGAAAAAAAGAGAACAAAGCGGTACAAAGCAAATCAACACCGATGCCAGCATAATAACGTCGGGGAATTAAATCACTTCAGAGAGCTGCAGAGGGAACTCACAAAAAAAACAAACAAAAAATCCCCCACAAGCAATCTGCATTTGAATCGATGGCACAAACTCAGAACGTTTTCTCTTTTTCTCTGTTTCCACCTGGCACAGCAATGATGTCCTGACAGCTGTTTTAAGTCTTAAGACTAGCCAGCAATTTGTTTTTACTGGCTCAGTTTGAGCTGGTGATTAGCTCTGAGTTTCTCAAATGTTTGCACTTCACATGGAAAAGAAATAAGTCAACTTTTCGTTATATAGCACCTTTAAGATAAAAATCAGAGTACTTCACAGTAAAACAAGACGGCATTTCTTTACCTCCAACATTTGCTTGATGATCTCTCAATTAAGGAAATAAAATGTCAACTTCTAAAAAATGTAAAATGTTGATAGGGTGACAGTTATATAAAGCAGGGAGAAAAAAAAGTATTGAACACGTCAACATTTTTCTCAGAAAATATATTTCTAGGAGAGCTATTGATATGAAATTTTCACCAGATGTCGGACACAACATAAGTAATGCACACATACAAAGAAACCGTAACATTTATGTCCATAAATTAAAGGTAAAGTCCAGTGGTTCCCCCTGAAAATAAACGTTAGATGTGTGCAAGTGAAATCTGCCTCAATCCGCGACTTTGGGCCTCTACTCTCGTGCAGTGGTCAGTTTGTTTGCAACTCCCTCTCTTCCTGTCTGTAATTCACCTTTTCCCTTTGTTTTGGTGCATTCGAGACATTTCAGGGCAGAGTTTTTTTCTGTATGTCGCCAGCCAAGGACAGAGCCAAGGGCACGACGCTGTGTGGGAATAAGCTCATGATTGGAGCAGACGCCAGTCACTCAAACTCTTGAAGAAAAAAAAACAAAAAGGCAGACGCAGCGAGAAAATGAAGTACTCTCCAGTAAGAGCTTTAGATAGTGGATGTTGGAAAACCAGGGTTAATATTGGTTTGACCTTTACCTATTTCTGAGCTTTGAAGGAGAGGCTTGAAGCTGAAAAGGCTAAAGAGCAATGTTGCCGTTAGTCTGAGGGGAGGGGCACTCGGTTTGAATAGTTTACAAACAGAAACAGTGGGGGACTACCTTTAAGTTATGTGTAATATAGTGAAATGACACAGGTAATAAGTATTGAACACGCTTACTGAAATTCATTTAGTACAAAAACCTTTGTTGGTGATTCCAGCCTCCAGATGCCTCCTGTATGGAGAAACCAGTGGAATACGTTGCTCAGGAGTGATTTTGGCCGATTCTTCCACACAAACTGCCTTCAAATCTTCAAGGTTCTGGGGGTCTCTTCTGTGAACTCGGGCCTTCAGTTCCTTCCAAAGTTTTTCAATTGGATTTAAGTGGGGTGATTGACAGGTCTGTTCTTGCAGCTTTTTTCTTTTCTTTTTCTTAAACCAGCTGTGTTTCCTTGGCTGTGTGCTTGGGATGGTTGTCTTGTTGAAAGATCCAGCATCTTTTCATCTTCAGCAGCTGGTAGATGGCATCAGATTCTGGTCCAGAATGTCTCTACTTTTCTACATTCATTCTTCCTTCAATGATATGAAGTCTGCCAGTACAACATGCTGAAAAACAGCCCCCACCATGATGTTTCCACCTCCAAACTTCACTGTTTCTATGGTGTTTTTGGGGTCCATTGTGGTGCC
The DNA here is from genome assembly GCA_023101725.1 of Atherinomorus stipes. Lineage (NCBI taxonomy): Eukaryota > Metazoa > Chordata > Actinopteri > Atheriniformes > Atherinidae > Atherinomorus > Atherinomorus stipes. Next base: position 52,679 of record JALJCO010010577.1, on the reverse strand, counting down.
ATTTCTCATCCAAACATGTTGTGTCTTATGTCATCCGAAGAGTTCAGTTCTGGTCTCATCTGACCAGACTATGTTTTCCAGAATGTCATGGGTTTGTCCAGATGTTGTGCTGCAAACTTCAAACAAGCTTTTTCAAGTGTTCAACATGCTTTTTCTTCAGAAATGGAGTCTTGCGTAGTGTGCCTGCATTAAGGTCATGGCGGTTGAGTGCATTTCTTCTTGTTTTCTCTGAAACTGTACCTGCTGATTCCACGTCTTTCTGAAGCTCTCCATGAGTGGTCCTGGGCTGTTGGAGAACCTTTCTGATTATTGTTCTGACTCCTCTGTCTGAAATCTAGCGAGGAGCACCTGGCCGTGGCCTGTTTATCACGATGCCGTGTTCTTTCCTCTTCTGGTCCCAATGGTTCTCACTGGAACTTTCAGAATTTTAGAAATGCACCTGGAACCAATGCCTTCAGTGTGTTTTGCAATAATAAGGTTGCGTGGGTCTTAAGACAGCTCTTTGCTTTTATCCATCATGGAATTCTTCTTGTCTGACACATTGTTGATGAGAAACCTTTTTAAAGATTTACATTACTTTGCACTGATAGGGAACCGGATTACTTTCTAAATACTGACAGACTCCAGACTCCTTTCTTGCCTTTCCAAACCTTTTTGTCTCTCCATTTCTTCATGTGTTTAATACTTATTCCCTTGGTCATTTCACTTAATTATACATAACTTACTGTCCTTAAAGGCAAAATAAAAACACCTTAACAGGCTGCACGGTGGTGTGGTGGTTAGCACTGCAGCCTCACAGTACAAAGGTTGGTAGTTTGAGTCCCTGCTGGGAAGGGGGTTCGAACAATTCCAACAATGGCCTTCCTGTGTGGAGTTTGCATGTTCTCCCTGTGTATGCGTGGGTTCTCTCGGGGTACTCCGGCTTCCTCCCACCATCCAAAGACATGTTTGGTTAGGTTAATTGATCTCTCTAAATTGGCCCTGGAAATGAATGTGAGTGTGAATGGTTGTCTGTCTCTCTGTGTTGGCCCAGTGACAGACTGGTGACCTTTCCAGGGTGTACCCTGCCTCTCGCCTGATAATAAATGGGATTGGCTCCAGTGACCCCTACAATCCTAAACTGGATAAGCGGTATGGAAAATGAATGAATGAATGAATGAATGAATGAATGAATGAATGAATGAATGAATGAATGAAGGAAAAACACAGTAACACAGCAAACTATTAACATATCTACAATTTTTTGAACTGACCAGGTCTGAAAACTGCTTGCTCACTGTTAGTAAATAATGGATCAGTTCCCAAGATACTACAGTCTTTCTGTCATTACTGTGCGTTTCAGACCTAATATGGGTTTCACCAGAAGCTATACCTAAAGAATGAGCAACAGGAGAGAGAAGTCACAGGACAAGGAGCTGCTGCGCCACTGCATCTCTATGATCACATGTCCATTTGCTTTCATGCACATGCAGACTGCAAAAGACCCACATGAACTGGGGGTCTTGTGCCATTGTGCTATGACAGACAGTGTAAGACAGCTGTCAGTTAGGATTTGTGTGCACAAGTGCACATCAGTGCATATTCATCTAAAGCTGTGCATAAACATTAATAAATTCTCATCTGTAGAAAATCACAAAAAATGTTTAATGTCTATTTTATCTGTGAGAATGCATTTAGAGACGTTAAAACTTAAAAAAAAGATACAGATATGAATTATCAATTATGATGTTTTTTTTTCATTGAGAATTCACAAACCACATCTGTGAAACAACTAACAAAAATATGTCACAGGAACACAGATGTTAATGGAGTGGAGATCAATCGATTCCACAAACTGTGCATATGAAGTCTGTTTAACTCTGTTCCCAAGATGGCTGCTGGGAACATTATGCTAGAATATCGGACGCTTTGCAGATCATTCTGGTTAATTGGTTAATTTTTGATGATACTAAATTAATGCTCTTTGTACATATATGAACTTTTACATTTATATACACCAGTTAAGGAGACCAACTTTTCAGGAAGGTTAGAATATTTTCCAGTGACACTCTGCTCGAGCCATCTGTTCGACGCTGCATCAGCCTAATTTTACAGAGTTGTTGTGATTTTTAATGTCTTTATTGAAAAGTTTAAAAACAAAAAGAAATGTTAAGTATCTGAGAAAAACATTTGAAGTGTAGGAAACTAATGTTGTTGCCAGCACTGTTTCGAAATATTTCTTTAGCACACAAAAAGTCATAGCCACATGAACAGAAGCTTCATTGTGGCAGATGTGCATCAGTCAAGTTGACACTGGAATTTTATAGTAGCACAGTTACTATACCAGTGGCAAGTCTTTCAGCACCGTACTTGACAAAATCTAGAAATCATTATGGATAAATATATTGGTTCTGAGCAGAGTTGCTGTATTAAGTTAGAGGAAACAAAGCCTGTCATCTTACCAGATGTGTTTGTGACCCAAGTTAGTGGACTTTCTATGAGCCAGCCTAGAGACAGATGCAGCTCTGCAATAAGAAAAGCTAAATTGAACTGCAATTTGCACTCGATACCGAAGTCATACCAAGAAAACTTCTGAACCATGAATTCAATCATACCTTTCCTCTCTTGGCTGCAGCTGATGAATGTTCAGTATCGCACCATAAAAAAATCTTTGGAGCCTTTAATAATGATTTTGCAGCAGCTGCTACCCCATTTGTCTGTCCTCTATTGAAGTTGATATCCGGGTAATGTTGAGGTTCTGCTTCATATTACTGTTCTCTGTGAGTAAAATTCCCTAATGTAATACAAGTGGTAATTTGAAAAGTACTCTTTGCTTGTCTGCAATATTTTTATAGCTGGCCTTTCCACTTATAATTTTTTTTGTGACCCCTGTGATGATCAAAATTCTGCTTCCATAAAATAGAGTTGCATGAGCCAAACAGACTGCACACACACACACTAACACACACACCCATACTCTCAAAAACCTTACCATGCTATTTCAGTGATTTTTAAGAGCGATACATGACCCCAGGGCTTATCAGATGAACAGATGTCACACAGAGACCACTGGGTAATTACACTGGACTCACAACTGCTATCATTTGTAGCCACACTGTGTGTGTGTGCATGTGATCCAGTCAGTCACTCCAACACTTACTGACATTCTCTGTACCACCTATTTTTCCATCTGTTTCCATAGGTGTCACCAGGATGCATGGTTGGGGTTGCAGCCACAAATTTTAACACAGAAGAGATATTTAAAAAAAACTTATCCATTCCAGTCATGCAACCAGAAATAATACTCTACATTTCAAAGTATATAGGTTATAGAATAAAAGTTAAAATAACACTCCAAATTATAACAGCAAAGTACAGTTAAAATGCAGTGACAAAGTTGTCACTTTCAAGAGCTTTCTGCATTAATGAACACATTGTACTTGTTAAAATGATAAAACAAGGCTAACTGAGTAATGACCAATATCCGATATGGTAGGAAAATCTACACATTTAACAGGGAAATACTTGGGATCGTCTTGTATCTAACTGGTTTCATGATTTTACCTGAAAATTCTTTCTGTGGGCTGAATATGTACAGCATAATATACATTACACTTGCTTAATCTTTTATTTTATGGTTCTGGTTCTTTTAAATACAACAAAGTACTACATCAAAAACTGAACATATTGATTGGAACAGAGGGAGGGTTCAAATGAGCAAACTTTATTATCACAATTAACAGTCTAATAAGTGGCAAACAGGAAAACTGTGAACTGGCTAACTGCTGAACTGGCAATAATCCACTGCTATAATAGTAAAAAAAAAAAAAAAAAAATCAACAATAGCCCTAATACTTATTAACTAGCTGTATTTATAAAACAGTAGGCAGTAGCACACTTGTACTTCTACTTAGAAGCCAATAAAATATACAATAAATTTGATAAATTAATCAAAAGTAATCAGAGCTTGCATTGTGGAACATTTGCGGTAAAGTGCATACGCTCTTTAACTGGCTCGTCTTTTCAAACATGCCACTTCTTGGAGACTTATTGCGTCCCGGCCACTTTCAGACATCTGAGACATTTGTTGACTCCAGATAAGTTAACAAAGCCAAACTCTCCCTTCCACCCAGTTCAGAACATTTTCTTGTGCGTTCAGCCAAAATGACGTACCACAACATTTCCACTCTCATGACATGGAGGCTAACCATTAAATGTCCGCTACAGCTGTGAGGTAAAGGAGCGGAGCGTTTGTCTGAATGCAAATGGTTTAAAAGACAAAGTCTGCACTATTACCGTTTTCCAGAGCAAGTCTGAAGTGGGCTGGAAAGTAATGTTAAGACTCAGACAGGCAGTTCATTCTATGTAAAATGTTCATTTTATTTTAGTCAGACTTCATGAAGCAAACACTAAAACTGGTTTTTGTAAACGGCCAGCTAACTAGCACTTATCTGAGGGGAGCTGCGCTAGCTAGCAGGAAAAATTCAACTCATAAGACTTGCTAAAAACCAAAAATTAAGAGTAACACTCCCTCTTCCTATCTCAAAAAACAGCCTTATCTTTATTTTTTGACTATTTTTTCTTCCTCCTTTTTTTACCCTGTATTTTTCTGTGCAGTTTTCATAACTTCATCTTGATGCATTGATGCTGTTTACCACCCATATTCACCCTAATGATGAGTACCTGATAATCATCCTTGTCAGCGGACGTCACTCACTACATGACGGTGGAGCACAACGTTCTGATCTTGCTATAAAAACACCTGCAGCAGTTAATTTGTTTATTTCAGCTGGAGAATTATTCCAATAAGAAATGTCTCTGGTCCTTACTGTTGAAAGCTTAGCTGTGTTAAACATGCCAGAAGGGGGTTTTCCCATGTGCAGGTGCGCATGGAAGAGTTGAAGAGGAAGTTGTTGTTGCTGCAGAGGCACTGCCTCAACTTCAAGCTCAGGTGAAGAGAAGGAATCTTAATCCAACACCTCTGACTCAGGAGGTTCTGAAACCTTTATTGCAGCAAAGCGCAGCCTCTGTAAAAAAAAAAAAAAAAAACTTTACAAAAAATCATCAAAGCAGAAATCTGGAGACGTGTTTTTACTGGGGTTTTTAACAAAGTGTTTTTGCAATAGAGAATTTATCATGACTGTCTTCCATGTCAAGAATATAACTTCTTCTCATTGTTTTACAACAGTGAAGTTAAATAAGAACTCAGATTTTTCTCATTTAATTTTGATGAAAAAAAAAACTTCTGTGGATGAGATAAAACCCCCAATAACTGTCTCATTTAATTACTCATAGTAACCTGTGAACGATAAAGCAATTACTGTAAACAGGAAGTTTAGTCAAAGCATGGTGTTAACCACATTAACATGACATTATAACTGACTCATTAACTCATTTCTACATTAAAAGTTGCTTTCAGAAGTTTTGTAACTTTCTCATTTGTAAGCTTTTGTTCCTGCCATTTAAGGGAACTCTAGGATATAATTTACCCAAGGTTCAAGACAGGCCTTTAAAAATATGAACAATTTTCTTTGAACTGAGATGGGAGCCAATTTTTGTCATCTGGCTTCCACTCCATCTTAAGACTGCTATGATTGGCTTGTTAACCTGCTTAATGCTAGCCTATCTGTGATGAATCCTGGTTTATTCTAATGATGCCTCCCATTTTATAAAATTGAGGTAAGTTCTTAGTTGATGGTGCATTTGCAGAACACGTCTACCGATGCATGGAGCAAATTGGGCTGTGACTCAAACTGAAGTGAAAATGTTCACAGCTGAAATCTGCTACTGTTGAAAAGATATCGTTCCAAATGATGCCACTTATTTATTTCAGTGTGTGTGAATGTGTGTGTGTGTGTGTCCATGGCATTTTTGTACAGCAGAAAAGCAGTGGGAATCACTTCTGCCCAGTGCTCTTGAATCACTGTAGGATGGATTAAATTTAATGTTGACATCATTTAATGGTAATAACAACAACTTAACAACAACTTTGTAACATGGCTGCCGCTCTGTTCGACGTGGGTAGCAGATTGGCAGCATTCAAAATTTCTTCAGAAATTTTCTAGTTGTTGTTAGTAGTAGCTAGTAGTTGATTGCCTCAAACTGTTGCTCGACAAAATTTGACCTTCAGAGCCCCATCGTGGTTTTTTACTTGTTTTATTTTTTGTTTGTTTTTTATATTCAAACCACAATTCAAAATCAATGTCATGACTTTCATAGAATTTTTATCCATTATTACTTTGATCAATTTCATCTTATTTCACTGGCAGCTGATTTTTTTCCCTTCTTTGATTGGAGAGTAGGAATAATTCTGAGGACGACTGTATGCATTTGATTTTACAGCTGTGGCTCCTGAAACCTCCATTTACACTAAAAGTTAAATAATGTAAAAACAGGCGGCTGCTTGAGTTGATGTTTGTCTCTCAAACTCGGTCTGGGTTCCCACCTACCATCTTAGCGGTCTGCTGTTGTTTAGCATCAACATCCTCAATTTCCTCTATTTCAGCTCAAACCAAACAGACAGAAGGAATGGGACAGAAAAACCGATCAGCTGATCATTCCGACAGTGTCAGGGTTCCGAAGCAACAGCAGGGGGTGCAGCGACGACACGAAGCTGTACAGATGTGACGCATATGCTGTCAGATATATATTTACAAGTACCTGCTATCGAGAAAAGGCTGAGGTACACTGTGAGCCGCAAAGCACAGAGACTGCTGAGCGGCTGGTTCTGGGACATCCACGGAAGCAGTGAAGCTACAGCCATGTTACAAAGATGCAACACCTGTGCTAAGAGAACACATTTACCTCAATGTACATGTATGGTGTGATAGAGAACTGTGATAGGAACTGAGAGAGACACAGAAGGACAGCCAAACAGAGCTGGAGAAGAAGAGACTGTAACTGTGAGAAAGACAGACAGAAGAGGCTGTTAGATAGACAGACACACAGAAACTGTGAGATAGACGGACAGACTTTGAGACAGACAGAGACTGTGAGACAGATAGACAGACAGAGACTGTGAGACAGACAGACAGACAGACAGACAAGACTGGAGATAGACAGACAGAGACCAAGACAGAAAGACAGACAGAGAATGTGAGATAGACTAACAGATATACACTGTGAGATAGACAGACAGAGACCAAGACAGAAAGACAGACAGAGAATGTGAGATAGACTAACAGATATACACTGTGAGATAGACAGGCAGGCAGACAGACAGAGACTGTGAGATAGAAAGACAGACTAGATAGACAGAGACTGAGATAGATAGACAGAGACTGTGAGATAGGCAGACTGTGAGACAGACAGACAGACAAACCAGTTAGATAGATAGATATGGGGTTTGTGAAGTCAATAAGTCTTTTCCCTGTCATCTATTCATTCTCTCCAGCCACTGAACCAGGTGAGTCCTATCAGCCCAGTTTAATTTACTGTGCTGATTGGATTCACCTGGTTCAATAGCTGGGCAGAACAAATACATGGCATGAAAAAAAACTTGTTGACTCCACATTTCCCACAGATAGATTAGATTAGGATGGATAGATAGATAGATAGATAGATCGATCAATCACAGGACTGACAGGAGGATAAACCTGACGAGCAGAGGGTTCAAGAGGAGAGGAAGACTGAGAAAGGAAGCACATACATGTTACACAAGCTACAGTCGCTAGCCGTACTAGCAAAGCCTCCTAAATCCTTGAAACGCAACAGACGAAAAAACAATATGAATGCATTATGCAAACAACATCACGAAGCTCTAAAGATACTTGACGGTTATGAAATTAGCAAACTGGGCTCCTTTTTAAAGACTGTTTAACAAAAACACTTCTATCTCCGGTTAATGAGCTAGCTTAATTGTGTTATTAGCCTGGACTAACGACCTAAATACAACGCCTCTGATCTCCGGAAAAAATATTTTAACAAAATGAGTTATTAGTGAATGTTAGAAAACAAGACTTACAGTGGACAGGTCACGTCTGTGTAGAGCTGAGTCTCTGACTTGACCGTCTCTCCCGCCGGCTGCAGAACCAGAGGCTGATGTTGGTGTTGCATGGACCGAAGGCACTGCACTTGACCGGAGTCGCACCTGATCCTTGCTTTTATATCCCATGCTAAACTGCATCATATCGCTGGAATTGTAATCTTCTGGTCTGAATAGCGCCACACACGACCGCGTTTTTCGTTGCTGAAGCAGAAGTGAAGTCCCGCCTTTTGAACTGCACAAAACGCACCCAGGCAGGAAAGACAGCACCCTCTTTTTTCCTGTTTGGAAAGGTATGGACTCGATGTCCTGACTGGCTGGAGTTTGTGCAGCCCCCACAAACGCAATATTTGACCATGTTTATGACCAATAAACACAATATCAAACTTCTACCAAACTCAATACCCAATGGCACGTCCGCTCTACCCGAAAACTACCTACTCTCCACACAGAAGTGAAGCAGCGCCTCCTATTTGACTCCCCCACATGACGTCAAATGACGCGACATGTAAAAAAAAAGCCGTTTTTAGAAACACTGCTAACAAATGTCCTTTTATTGGAAAATTTATGTCGTTATGGTGGTCAAAACATTTTAAATATTAAATAAATGTTTAAATTATGATCCTTTAGACAGCATTTAATGAGCATTTTATCAAAAGTTTAACCTGCAATTTGCTCTTTAAGTGTGTGTGAGATCCTTCAGTGATGCTCTGTAATCAATAATTCAATGAAAATAAATAAATGTAAGTAAGCTTAAACAGCTTTGAACACTATATGGCAGAATTACAGGGGTTTACAGGTTTTACAGTTTGTTTTTATATTTAGTCTACATTACATTTCTGTTTCATGTGAGAGCTGAGACGTAACAGCTGCAGCATTCCCATCTTCTGAATCTTTGTTAGTTTTAAATAAAGACATCCAAATGCTCCTCATGACGGGGAAAGCCTAGACTGTTCTTGCCTGCTGTGTGAAGTGATCCACGGGTTCTTAATTTTCTGTATAGCTGTGCAAACATTTGGCCTTAAAACAAAGGCGAAAATGAGAAAAGCTGGGAGACCTCAGATAAATGCTCCTCATAGCCACAGAAAAGCACTTATATGAAGAGAAAACAAAGCCATTTGGATAATCTGCATTCTTGCATCCTGCAGTTAAAGGAACTTTAAAGATGTGAAAAGATTGAGCACATAAAGAAGAAACTGCTGCAGCATAGTCAGCAGCAGCTTATGTTGCATGCATTTAGAGAAATCTTTATGAGTTCAATGACTCTCCTAAACATTTAAACCAAATCACAATGGTGCATTTCTTACAGGATTGAGCTAAAAGCAGGGAGCAAGAAAAGAAAGAAAATGACCCTACAGAAAAAAGGACGCAAGCCAAGTAAAGAAACAGAGCGATTGTCACCTTTAATTCTCTGCTGAGGGATAAAGAGATTGCTACCCTCCATTTCAAATCCTTCCCTGATGAGCTGGTTTAGTCCGTTCTGCTTAGTGGTGGGCCAGCTGCAATTACTGGGAATCCACTTAACTTGTGACAGCATCCCTAAATGTGATAAATTACGATGGGGGAGAAGAAATAACATTCGAAACTTTTTATTTGAAGAAATTGGTCTCTGTTTGTTTCCAAAATGTATGTTTGTAAGCAAAAGGCCAACATCTCCAGAGGTTTTTGATTGGTTTTGAGATCATTTGTAATAACGATCTACTGTACATATGCACCTGTGATGGTTACAGTTTCTATTCATGCTGATTCAATGATTTCTTGATTAATAGTCATTATTATAGAAAACAGATTATAAGAACAGACCGGTATTGTATCATGCAGCACCTAAACTGTAACAAAAAAATATGTATAATTTACAATGAAAAACTGGCAAACTCACCATGAAATTTACATTGAGAATGCAGAATATATCATGGTATGCCATTTTGGTAACCGCAAATTTTGCAGTGCACAACTTATTTATTTATGGTATTTGCTTGCAATGATAACCATTAAAACAGTACAAAAAATGTTGTATTTACAAAAAACATTCCTAAAATTTACTGTGAAAAACTGACAGTTTATCACCCTATTAATTACTGTAGGGTGGCAATGCATAAATTATTAAGGTATACCATTTTGGTAACCGTAACTTTAGCAGTACATTATTATTTATTCATGATACTTTTCTGCCAAAATAACAGTTAAATATTGAAAAACTGGCAGCTGTAGTTGACACCATTTCACTGTGATTTTTACAGTGAAAAACCGGCAACTGCAGCTGCCAGTTTTTCACTGTAAATTTACAGTTACATTGTAAAAGACATAATGGTATCTTGATTAAGAGACTGTAATTTTTACGGTGTGCAGTGTGTTCAATTTGCAGCAGCTTACGTGCTGACCGAAACAAAGCTATCATCCCAGTGCTGCCCACCGTCTTCCGTTTTATTATCATGTCGTTTTTAAAATTTTACTGATTGCTTTTGGCTTGCTGGCCCCACCTTATTTAACTGACTTGATGCACCCACAGCGTTGTAAGCTGACCTGCTGTTGTTGTCCCTGTTTACGTATTCCAAAACTTTGGAACAGTCTTCCTTTATCTGTTAGAGCCTTAAAATCCACCCCTAAAGAGCCAGTCAGGGGTAAAATTGATAATATCAGACAATTGTGCTTTCTTTCTTTCTTTCTTTCTTTCTGCTCGGTCGATCTTAGCACAATGTAAACAGGGAATTTCTTCTTCTACACTTGCAAGGATGCATGGAGCAAATTGGGCTGTGACTCAAACTGGAGTGAAAATGTTCACAGCTGAAATCTGCTACTTTTGACAAGGCATCGTTCTAAATTATGCCACTTATTTATTTCAGTGTGTGTGTGTGGTGTGTGTCCATGGCATTTTTGTACAGAGAAAAGCAGTGGGAATCACTTCTGCCCAGTGCCTAAAGCTCCAATGAATGAGGTGGTTGACAGCTCAGCTGGCAGCAGTGACAACAGCACAGCATTCAGATTTCAGTTAATACACTGCTACAAATTAGTTTTCAGTCTTTGTTGTGATGTTTCCCGTCTGACTTGTCATGCAACTACAGCTTCAAATACAAGCAAATAACCAAAGCTGTTGTTCCTCAAATCTTCTGGTAAATTTCCACCAAAGTGCTCTTGAATCACTTTAGCGTGGATTAAATGTAATGTTTTGGGATTAGGACGCCTTTATTGTGTTATTTCATATAAAAAATTTGAAGTTTAGAGAAACATGTTCCTGGATAGAAGAAATCAAAATTGTTAGAAACTGAATACATGCTCTTCCTTAAAGTCTGATATTTTGTTTAATGTGTAAAGCCTCCATTAAAATATATTTGACATCATTTAATGGTAATAACAACAACATAAGTGTGTGTGAGATCCTTCAGTGATGCTCGGTAATTCAATAATTCAATGAAAATAAATAAATGTAAGGAAACTTAAACAGCTTTGAATATGGCAGAATTACAGGGGTTTACAGGTTTTACAGTTTCTTTTTTATATTTAGTCTACATTACATTGCTGTTTCATGTGAGAGCTGAGAGGTAACAGCTGCAGCATTCCCATCTTCTGAATCTTTGTTAGTTTTAAATAAATACATCCAAATGCTCCTCATGACGGGGAAAGCCTAGACTGTTCTTGCCTGCTGTGTGAAGTGATCCACGGATTCGTAATTTTCTGTATAGCTGTGCAAACATTTGGCCTTAAAACAAAGGCGAAAATTGCATAATCGGCAGAGTAGGCGCTGAACGCCGCAGCTTCCAGTGTCGTGAAACTTGCAAGAACATGCATTTAGGAGGTACGATGAACAGTACTACTGTTTAGGCTATAGAAATATACTAAATGATGTTGTTTTGAGTAAATTATGGACGCTACCCACTCAGGACACTTGGATTACATTGGGCGAGCAGCATGGAGGAATATTGCCAAGTTTTCGTGGACTTTTATGGACCTTATTGTGTCAGGCACCAGTGAACCCCATATGAATGTCAGCAGATAACGAAAAAACAACAACAACAACAACAAAAAAAAAAAACAGCTCTCCGGCTGCATTTGGGGTTTGCTCAGCATGAGGATGAGGAATGAAGGCACATCATTCTGTGGGTGTTGTATCCCTTTAAGTCATGGATGGCAGAGAATTTCCTACAGCTAAACTAGGACAAAACAGAGGTCTTAGTTGTTGGTCCTGAAGGCAAGTTTTACCAAAATTGCAAGATTTTAAACCATCACAAAGTGTAAAGAACCTGGGTGTCATTTTTTACTCTGAGCTTATTTTTATTCCCCACATAAAAACTGTTACAGAAATAAAATTGATCATCTTAAGAACATCGCCAGGATCCGCTCGTTTCTGTCTCAGGCCAACATGGAGGTGCTGATGCATGTGTTTGGACTATTGTAATGCCCTGCTCTCTGCTCTTCCCGGAAATATCATCTCCAGTTTTCTATTTCTTATAACTCAGCAGCGAGTCCTGACAAAGACCAGAGGGCAGAAACACATTGCACCAGTTTTAAAATCACTGCATTGGCTTCCCGTGTGTTTCAGGATTGATTTTAAGGTTCTTTAATTAGTTTTTATATGTCTGAACAGTCTTGGACCATCATACTTATCTGATCTGCTTTTATCATATCAACCCTTGTGGACCCTGAGGTCCTCTGGCAGCGGCCTGTTAATCATCCCACGAGTGAGATCCAAAACCCACAAGGAGGCTGCATTCAGCCATTATGGCCCTCTTCTTTGCAGCAGCCTGCCAGAGAACATCAAGACCAAAGAGACTGTTGATATTTTTAAAAGGAAGCTCAAGACTCACCTTTTAAATTTTGCTTTTAACTGATTTCAATTAGTCTTTTATTTCTTTGTTTTACTATTAATAATCCATAATTCTTTTAAGGATGTTAATCAATTGTATTGTTATGTTTATCCTTTTATGAAAATGAAATGAGGAATGAAATTAAATTGAATCAAAAATACCTTATTCATCCCAGAAGGGAAATTCAGGATTGTAAAAGCTCACTCTTTTTTCTTTTTTTTAAATAAACAAAAAAGTCAGTCAGTCTTGTTCTTTAGAGTGATGCTGCTGGGAGGAATGAATTTCTGTATCTCTCCGTCCTACAGCGAACCTGACGCAGCTTCCCACTGAACACACTTGTTGATTCTTCACCGTGTTGTGGAGAGGATGGGAAGTGTCCTCCATCATCTTCATCAGCTTGTGCAGCATTCTTTTTTGAACAATCAGCTCCAGCGGCTCCAGAGTTATCCCCAGCACAGAACCAGCTTTCTTGATCAGCTTGTTATTTTCTTTAAGTCTCTGATTCTGATGCTGCTTCCCCAGCAGATGCTGCAAAGCTAATTGCACTTTCCACAACAGACTTGTAGAAGATCTGCAACATCTTGGTGCAGATGTTGAATGATCTCAGCTTCCTTAAGAAGTAGAGTCTGCTCTGACCTTTCTTGTAGATGTAGTCAGTGTTGCATTTCCAGTCGAGTCTGTTGTCGAGCTGAACTCCAAGGTATTTGTAATTCTCCACCACCTCCACCTCCTCTTCCAGGATGTAGACAGGACTATGCTGCTTATTCTTGCTCCTCCTGAAGTCAACAATCATCTCTTTAGTCTTGCTGGTATTTAAGATGAGCTGATTGTAACCGCACCATTTCACAAACTGATTGACCAGTTCCCTGTACTGGGCTTCTTGTCCATCACTGATACACCCCGCAACTGCAGAGTCATCAGAGTATTTCTGCAGATGACAGGATCAGAGTTGTACTGGAAGTCTGAGGTGTACAGTGTAAAGAGGAATGGTGAGAGTACAGTCCCTTGTGGTGCTCCAGTGCTGCTGACCACCATCTCAGACACACAACCTTTCAGTCTAACAAATCATTACTTATCAATTACCATGTGTCTTTTCATTCCCCATTAGTATTCAATTCTTAAGTTTTATCATTAAATACTGAATTTTAATATCTTGCTTGCTTTTAATTCTTTTTACTATCCGTTCATCTTTTAGTTTTTAGCTCCAGTGTTTCCTCATTGGGGCCCTCCACACCAGAGTTGTGTCTGGTCTGTCCGTGATTGTGTCTTGGGGGCCACCTGGTCTGGGGGGGCTTTGCACCATGTGCAGAGTTTTCCTTGGTCTATCTGTGTCGGGTTGGTCTCTGTGGCGGCGCTCTGTGTGGCTGCGGTGCCTCTCAGCTTGGATGGCCCTCTGTAGGTGGTTTTTCCTCTCCTGGATCCTCAGTGACTTCCCATGTTACTCTATATTACAAAGTGTGTGGTTTTTTTTTTTTTTTTTTTTTTTTTTTTTTTGTTTTTTTTGTCGGCCCCGCCGCCGCGCCCTGTGCGGTGGCCCGTTTTTTTCTTTTTTTGCTCTGTTTTTGTGTTTCGTCCTCTGCCCTGGGGGGCCCCCCTCCCTCTCCCCCTCCTCCCCCCCCCCCCTTCCCCTTCTCTCTTCTCTCTTTTCTCCCTTTTTTTGGTTTTCCCTTTTTTTTTGTCCTTTTTTTTCTTTTTTTTCTTTTTTTTGGGCCGTTTTGTCCCTTTTTCTGGGGGGCTTTGGGCTTTGTTTCTTTCGGCTCGGCTCCCGGGGGGTTTTTTTTTTTTCCCTCTGTGGTTTCTTTTCTTTTCCTCCTTTTTTTTTTTCTTCCTTTTTATTTCTTTTTGCTCTCCTTTCCCCTCCCCTTCTCTTTCTGCTTTCTTTTTTTTTTTTTTTTTATTCTCTTTTCCCCCTTTTTTCTCTTTTTTCTTTTCCCTCTTTTTCCGGCTTCCCCTCCTCGCTTTTCCTTTCTTTTTCTTTTCCCCTTTTCCTTCTCCTTTTTGGGGTTTTTTCCGGTTTTTTGTTTTTCCTTTTTCTTTTGCCTTTCTTCCCTCCTCCCCCCCCCCCTCCCCTCCCCCCCTTCCCCTTCTTCCCCTTCTTTTCTTTCTCTGTTCTGGCTTTTTCTCCCCCCTTTTTCTTCTCCCCCTCCCCCCCCCTCTCCCCTCCCTTTTGATCCCCCCCGCCCCCCTCCCCGCCCCGCCCGGGGCCCCCCCCCCCCCCCCCCCCGCTCCTTCCTTTTCCTCCCCCCCCCCCCCCCCCCCCCTTTTTTTCCCTTTCGCCGTTTTCCCCCCCCCCCCCCTCTTTTTCCTCTCTATCCTCCTCCTCCTGGTCCCCTATTTATTTTTGCTGTGTGTGTTTGTGCATGTGTGTGTGTATGTATGTGTGCATGGGTCTATTTTAAGGGAAAAGAGGAACAGGGTTTCATGCTTTTATTGTTTTATTGTTAAGCACTTTGAGTTGCATTGTTGGAATGAAAATATATAATCTATACCAACACACACACACACACACACACACACACACACACACACACACACACATACGCACATATATATATATATATATATATATATACACAGGGGTTAGAGAATGAAACTGAAACACCTGTCATTTTAGTGTGGGAGGTTTCATGGCTAAATTAGACCAGCCTGGTGGCAAATATTCATTAATTGCACATTGCACCAGTAAGAGCAGAGTGTGAATGTTCAATTAGCAGGTAAAAAGCACAGTTTTGCTCAAAACATTGCAATGCATACAACATTGTATCAGAGTTCAAAAGAGGACAAATTGTTGGTGCATGTCTTGCTGGCGCATCTGTGACCAAGACAAGTCTTTGTGATGTATCAAGAGCCACAGTATCCAGGGTAATGTCAGCATACCACCAAGAAGGACGAACCACATCCAACAGGATTAACTGTGGACGCAAGAGGAAGCTGTCTGAACGGGATGTTCGGGTGCTAACCCGGATTGTATCCAAAAAACGTAAAACCACAGCTTCCCAAATCACAGCATTCGCTTGCCCAGGACTTGTGCTAGATGGGCCAAGGACTACTGAACCATTCTGGAGGACCATGGGCATCCAAAGGTTCAAACATTGTATCCTGAAGGCGGTGCAGTGTATCAGGATGACAATGCACAAATACACACAGTAAGACTGATGAAAGATTGGTTTGATGAACATGAAAGTGAAGTTGAACATCTCCCATGGCCTGCACAGTCACCAGATCTAAATATTATTGAGCCACTTTGGGGAGTTTTGGAGGAGCGAGTCAAGAAACGTTTTCCTCCACCAGCATCACGTAGTGACCTGGCCACTATCCTGCAAGAAGTATGGCTTAAAATCCCTCTGACCACTGTTCAGAACTTGTATATGTCATTTCCAAGACGAATTGTCATTGTATTGGCCGCAAAAGGAGGCCCCACACCATCCTAATAAATGATTGTGGTCTAAAACCAAGTGCTTCAGTTTCATTTCAAACTTTCGTTGTTTTTTTTCTTTATGAAAATATCATTCTATTATATCCCTCTGTATAATTTTAATTGCTGAAACGATTTTTTTTTTTTCCATTTTCCTAGATTATTCTTTCCCCCCTACCCATCGGACCGTTGTATATAAAATTTGATTGGAATATTTTTGATCTTGCTCCTCTCCCCCCGCCCTTCCCCACACCGTCCCTCTAAATGACATTTCCTCTCTTTCTCTTATACATATGTCTAAAAAAATTCCCTTTCCCTCGAGAAAAATTTTTTTTTTTTCTCACTCTCTCTCTTCCTTTTTTTTCTTTCTTGTTTTTTTTTCTAGTAGGTCATGATGATCATCTGCTTCTTCTTTATTCTCCTCCAAAAAACACCACCACTGTTTCTATCATCTTTTTTTTTCTCCCCCTCCTTTAATAAATAACATGATTTTCATCATTCTTCTCATGTCAGGCAGGATTATTCTTAATAAATATTGGCGCATGTACACCCCAGATCAAAATTTTTTATTTCCCATGTAAACACCTCCCCTAAATCCCCAATTAAAAATATTTTTATCCCAAAAGGAAAAAAGTCTCCATGTAAACGTGGCCAGTGTCTAACCCCTGTATATACATCTGTATAAGCAAAATTTGATTGGTTGATTGATTATGGAGAGTTTAAGTTGAGCCTATTTTTCCCCTCTGGATTTCATAAACTGCTTAGAAATGGAGTACATCATTTT
Organism: Atherinomorus stipes; assembly: GCA_023101725.1. Taxonomy (NCBI): domain Eukaryota; kingdom Metazoa; phylum Chordata; class Actinopteri; order Atheriniformes; family Atherinidae; genus Atherinomorus; species Atherinomorus stipes. The sequence goes on along the minus strand of JALJCO010010577.1, from coordinate 35,715 downwards.
TTAAAATTCTCTTATGTCTTTTATCATTTTATGTCTTTGTAACCATTTTACATTTTATGTATGTTGGTTTCATGTTGTGAAGCACTTTGGTCAACAGGAGGTGTCAATGTGCTATATAAATAAACTGGAATTGAATTGAATAGAAGTGAATTGAATTGAATTGAATTGAATTGAATTGAATTGAATTGAATTGAAACCAACACAGCAGAAAAGAGAAGGCAGCTACCACCATGAAACAAACTTTTGAATGCGAAAGCATGGCAAACAAGCATTAATTCCTTTTTAAAAGCAACATGAGCACATATTATATACAAATGTTCATCTTTTCTGAAACAATAAACTGCTTCTTTTCTGGAACAGTAAACTGATTTTCTTTTATTCTTTATAAACATTATCTTGCCAACATGAGCGCGTATTATATAGTCATAAACCACGCTGATAAGATTTTGAAACCGAAGGGGAAATCTTGTAAACTTCCACTGCTCTCCAGGATTACAGAACTGAGTTAGGAGCAGAGTATTTCACAATTTCTTCTCATATAGGCAGAATCTGAAGCTTGTGACCGAGACACATGTATTAGATGTGGCAGAATGCAGGGAGGGCCCAGGTGGGGCTACTGAACCCCCGTAGCCAAAGAAACATCCCTGTAACCATAGCAAATGATCAGTTGGAGGCAAAGTGACAGGACCTTCAACTGCCACATAGTTTGTCTTTGCCCTTTCAGGATGTGGTAAACTGTTAACTTCACAATTCCCTTTGCAAATACTGTATTTTTAGTTGCATCACAGGAAAATTAGTAGGTAATTCCTTTCAAATTAACTTTTGCAGGAGAAAAATAATCACATAATAATTAAATGCAGCTTTGCAACGACTCTACTCATCTAAACAACCCCTCATATTTAACTTTACCTTAAGTTTTGGGAAGTTGCACTGCAAAGTACTGAGCCAACAAACTGCAGATAGATGCACCATATAACTGCTCTTTGTACAGTTTTGGGCAAAACAGATGATGAAAGATGAAAAATGTCAAGACAGGGTCCTCGGTCACATACTGTAAAGGAAAAGAAAATAGTTCATTGTAATTTCAAAAACATAGTCAAGGGAACAACAATGCCCCCCCCCCCCCCCCCCCCTTTTTTTTTCTTTTTTTTTTTTTTTTGGTGTACCATCTCTCTTGGAGTGTATTCGATGATAAAGATGTGGGAGAACCTAGCAGTCAAGATCATCCAAAACAGTTTATAGGCTTTGCACACACACACACACACACACATACTGTATAAGATATTAAGATTAATAGTCCTACAGGTCAAAAACAAAGAAACTAACAAAATAAATTAATAAAAACAATGATATCAATAACAATAACAGGAAAAGAAATTAAATAGGTGTTAAAATGCCCACGTCCACCTGCATACCTAAATGCATGTATTACTTTTGGATGTTCAAATCAGACGTCTTCTACCGTATTTTAAGTTTAGGCCACATAATTATAATACTCCCTAAAAAAAAGAATGTAATTGCAACATACGGTAACTGTCAGTGTCTCTTATTGATGGCTACAGAGGGGTTTCAGTTGAGTGGTGCAGCATGTTTGTCTTTGCTTTGTTTCTTTATAGATATTTGTCACCCAACTTTTGACACACACACTCAAACACAAACCCTTTCAGTTGCATTCTCCTGTTGTTCCCTGTCTCTCCTGCACTCCCCACTGAGTCTCTTGTGTATATCTCCTTTGTGACACAGAATCACTGACGTTTTCAGCCTTCTTTCTCCTCTCTTTCTCTCTCTACCTCCACCTTCACCCGGCTGCTCTCTACCTCTTTCAGCTCATTCTAATGCATGGCTGTATATTTGGCCTTTGTAGAGACAGCTTCACTCCTGGAGGATTCTGCTGGAATCAATTTACCCTGCCTGTGCCAAGCCACTGATCAACAATTTACAGGCCATCAACTGCTGGGGCTGCTGGGAGGCTGTTTAACCGGTATATTATGTGTCTGACAACAGAGAGCATTTACAGTGGGTTTAGCCCAAGCTTTAAACATAAACAGAGCAACATATCAGGGATAACTTTAATATTTGCTTCCACTGTGCTTGCACTACCCCATTCAACTCACAGCAGTATTATTCACCAAAAGTGGCTTTTTTGTTTGTTGACATGATGCCTTTTGGGACCTGAGAGGTTTTGACTTCCAAAATTGGACTCTGTAACACAACTGTGCTGCAGCAGAACTGAGCCTAGGTCCTTTGACACAAGTATTTAGGTTTTTAGATGAGGGAGCATGGATTTGTTGCAAACTGAAATTTTATTTCCAACTGTAAAGTCTATTTGTGTAGAAAACATCACTTAAAGATGAAAACATCAATGCACCTTTGCAGCAATGCAATAAACAAAGCAAAGAGAAAATTCAATAGACTGCTGGATGATCAAAGTAAAAACCTGCTCATTTTTATCTACAACCGATCCACGGGTAAAATGATTTCACGCATCTAAACCCCATTAGAAGTGACTATGTAATCATACAGTGTTCAACTTATCAATCCACAGAAACTAATAAGACTAAATGGGGCTTTTACAGTCTGTGCTATGTTTGGATGTGGAGAAATGAAAAAGATCAGAGGGAAGAAACCAGAAAATCTAGAAGAAAATTGAGCAGTTCAAATGACAGACAGATGGATAGGGACATAGTGGTTGCCATGCAACGGCCAAATAGAGTGGTGTTGGTCTCAGTAATACTACTTGGCGTTGTGTTCAGTGATTTAATCAGCTCACCCAGCAGGCCATAAATCATCATCAAGCTGAGTTACAAAAGCCTAAAGGACAGACAGACAAAACTTTAAATTCACATCAACATTGCTGATGAATTGGTTTGTTGACCTGCCTTCTCCAGTTTAAAACATTCATTTTAGAACAATTTCACAATCTTGCATTTGACACAAAGGAGTCTGTAGTCCAATTCCCAATTCTGAGCTATAGTTTATCTATCAGTACTTCTACTGTAGAAAGTCCTGAATTCAACCGAGTATGTCCGGATTTTATTTCTTTATTGCACAATTCTAACTTTATTGTGCTGGCCTGCCAAGGGACTAAAGATGGAAATAGGCTTTGCTATAATCTTGCAGATTTATAATTTAGGTTTCATAATATGAACTATCCTTTTATTCAAAATAAAATAAAGTGAAATGGAATTTTGGATGATGGAAATATCTGTAGACAGACGTTACATAATTCATCTTTGTCAAAGTAAAAGTGTGAGAATATGAGCATTTTATGGCATCACAGCACAGCACTTATTTAGGAATAAAGCATATGCTTTTTAAAAGTTCATTTTAAGAATTGCACAAATTAATTTAGAAAAATAACCAATTGTTATAATTTCATAATAACCAAGTCTTAAATGTGTGATATATATTGATATTTGTTATGACAATTGTATAGTCACTGCAAAGCCTGCATTAATGTTGCATTTGAATAGTTTTGTAGGCTAAAATGCAAACTTTTAAAGCTGTATTATTACCTCTATGAAGGTTTTTTATGTCCATATTGTTCATTTGATCAAAATAAACTCTGGAAATTTGCTGTTTATACATCTTTCATCACCTTTCCCACCGTCTAAATTATTACACCGCATATTTCCTGCTGTCTGTGGACAAGCTTCAGGCGTTTAGGATCAGAGATTACAGGTTTTGTTCATTTTTGTGAAGAGCTGACGAACATGATGAAAGGAACAACACTGGCAAATTAGATTCAAGCTGTAATCTGTAATTAAAAACCCTGCCTAACAGCAATTTTGACATGCAGCTCACTGAGGAAGATTACATGCATTTCTCTAAAGCATCACTGCTCTTCCTGTGTGTTGCTTTATGTAGAAAACAGCATCCATATTTCACATATACGCTCCCGAAAATGACGCATCACATAATGTTATTAAGCTAGCTAATGCTAACAGAGACAGCTGTGGTGTTGCTGCGAGTTAATGACTAATTTGGAAGATATTGTGAAATATAACGTTATTTGCTCTGATCAGGGAAAGGTTGGGACCAGAAAATAAAGACAGTTCAGTCAGAAACACAAATTGATCAGGAAGGCGGTGTCCTGCAGCCTTTAGTTTCATCTGCAGGACATGTGAAGGCTACATGGTCCTTAAAGGAGTGATGACATAGCAGTTAAAAACTAGTTTATGTTGTTGGCATTACTGCATATGTCAATACTCCAAAGAAAAACGGCATTTTTTACAGTGGAGTATTGTTTTGAAACACCAGACCTCACTTCCTCAGTAATACAGTTGGGTCCGGTGATGAATGGAGCTTTACCCGGAGACCCGTTGACTTCATTTTGATTGGCTACACCTTATTTGGCTATGACCTTATTTGGAGAATCTAGGTCAAGCTGCGGTCGGAGTTTGCTAAAGGCTAACTGCTAGCAACATGGGCACTTCAGACAGTGTGAGCTACTTTTATCAGACAAGACAGCATTTAGAAAATAAATAAACTTACAGGTAATACAAGGTTGTGGCCCCCTCCCTCAGTGTTGCTGCAGAAGTTTTCTTTTAAATCCATTTGTTTGAAAATCCAGACCTGACTGCACAGAAGTTACTACTAGCTCCATACACGCAGCTGAATCAGACAGGGAGGGGAGGGGGGAGCGGACGGTGCATAAACCGTTAGGAGAGAGAGTGGGGGGGGGGGGGGGGCGCTGTTTACTTGATAGTGTGCTCTTATTGGAGCAATTAAATTACGTAGAATGATAGAACTACGTAGAATGATAGCCTGCTGTCTGATTCAACTGTTTCTGAGCAGAGAGACAAAGCTGACAGACCATAAACAGGAACTTTGATTCTCACTCTGGACATTCACATGGCCTCATCAGTGCACAACAGATCATATTATACACCCAAAACCCCAGAAAAGTGAAATTTGATGTCATGGCACCTTTAAACAATACCAAAAGCCAAATATATGACAAAACAGAAAACTAACGACCTTCGAAAGAGTTTAGTTTTTTAAACTTTGATAAGTAATCATGAGATGCATGTTTTATTCCAGTGTCGGTTGTCATTAAAGCCAGTTTCCGGAGATGAATAACAGTTTAAAATAATGCTCCAATGTAAAAAAAGAAAAAAAAAATCAGAATACCTTAGAGATCTCCAGATAACGTACCTATAGGTTATCCTTACCTTAGACGACCGTCCAACGTTGTAAATCCAGATATTCACACTGCTTTCCATGTTGGCAGGAATTGGGACTCGTTCCCATTGCAATGCCAGCGCCGCAAGATGGCGCAACACACAAAACGCTCGTCGGATTAGTCTATATGCAAAGATACAATGCATCCTCTAAAACTATGAGTATCAACTTCTTCCTTCTGGCCTTCATCTATCTGTTCTTAAATATAAGTTTTTCTTTGTGCCTCTCTCTATCCGAGCACTAAACGCTACAGAGAAGACGAGGTAATAATCCCACTTTGTTGCTACTTAATGCACCTTGACGGTCTACTATAATTTACTTTGAAATGTACAGTATGGTGTGTGTATGTATGTATGTATATATATGCATGCGTATGTGTACATGTATGCGTGCATATGTGTACTTTAAAAAAAAACAAACATGTACATTACATATTTTTGAGCATATTTTTTATATTCTATTCCCTACATGTTTGTATAGTGCTCTTACAAAGCCTGTTTCCTTTTTAAATGGAATGTGATGCCGATTGTCTGTTGGTCTGCTGCAAACCAAACAGCCCTTGAAGGGACAGTGTGAAGTGATGAAGTGAAGTGAGAGAGGTGAGCCCAAACTGTGGACCTAAACCAGCCTCGGACTTAATATCTTCTCTCCCCAGTGGCGTACACAGACATTTTGGGGGGCAGGTGCTCAGTGACAAATAAGGGCACTTTGAGCAGCATGTGGAAATGCCGGTAGAGATGTTTCAATACCAATTCCGATACTTGTGCTGTGGGTTTCGGCTGACACAGAATACTTATACCACTATGTTATTAAAAATTATATTTCACCTGCATGACTGTGATATGATTATTATTGTGGAAAATGTCTGGCTCAGGTTTAACCCTTTGTAAAACAATCACTTTAGCAAATTGAAGCCATTTATTTTTAAATGCAGTCTTGCTGGAGAGAAAATCCAGTATAAAAATACTGCCACATCACCAACATGATCACTGGTTAGCTCTAGGGCTGTGCAATTGCCTCTAAATTTCAAATTGTGGATTGCCATTGCTCTAGATTGCCAATACATGATTAAATTGCCAAGGGGGCGGGGCTGGCAAGCGAACTTCCAGTCTGCTGCCTGTCAATCAAAAGGGCACGCCCCTAATCATGTATAATTTCAAGATTAAATAACATCTAAACGGATGAGTTAAAAAAAAAATTAGCCCCCTCACAGTTCACATGAAAGTAAACTTGACTTATTACACCTAAAATGATGTTTTGAACCAGGCTGTCTATATGTTTATTTCTTCTGTAAACATGTTTATTGCTGATGTGAAGGTCTTTTTAACATGGAAGTTTATGGGGATTTGCAATGTTTTGCGGCCCCTAATGGATGAAGTGAGAACTACAAATATTTCCTTCTTCCGGGTAGCTTTATATTTTGCCACCGGGGTTTGCCGCTCACCCGTGTCTTATAGTCTACTACCAGTCAGCATGGCTGCCAACACTGACACTGCTGTGGCCTTGGTGTCGAAGAAAAACGCCACATCTCCAATTTGGAGTTTTTTTGGGTTTATCTTAGATGCCAGAGCTGAGCCGACAGATACAACAAAGCCTATCTGCAAAATATGCAACAAATGTGTGCCCGCGAAAAAGGTTCAGACAACTAATTTATTTGCGCACCTTCGTCTTCATCATCCCGCTGAAGCCACAAAACTCCAAATTTCCTAAGATAGCACTTCAAGCACTGCAGGTGCTGAGGACAACACACATCCTCGCCAGTCCTCCATCACGGCTTTTACCAAAGGCTCAACCTACAAAGTGGACAGCAGTCGATGGAAACAATGCACAATGGCTGTGGCAAAATATCTTGCAAAGGAAAACGTTGGCTTTGATACAGTGGACAGCAAGGCTTTCAGAGAAAAGGTGGCGACTCTCGACGGGCAATATGTCCCTCCCAGCAGGACATACTAGAACTGATCTAGCCTGTGAGTTGAAAGAGGCCTGCTTCGTTGCTTTGACTACAGATATGTGGTCCAGCCGGGACATGTCTCCCTACATGTCCATCACTGCTCATTACATTTCTCCGGACTGGATATTAACATCTAAATGTCTCGAGACCACTTTCGTACCAGAGAATCACACTGCTCAGACACTTGCTGGTGCGCTCAGAGAAGGAATGCAGGCATGGGGAATAGAAGAGAAAAAGATAGCCTGCATCACCACAGACAACGGTGCAAATATCGTTGCGGCTGTGAGAGAGCTACAATGGCCATGGCTTAACTGCTTCAGACACAATTTAAACTTGGCGGTCAACAATTCACTGAGCAAAGAAAAAGCAAGAACCGATCGGGCTTTCAGCGTGTGCCGCTCGATCAACGCAGCCTCCTCACACTCCTGGCAGAGACGTCAACAACTCCGAAAAGCACAAGAGGAGCTGGGTCTGCCAGATCACCGTCTGATAACAGTACGTAAAAAACAAAACAATAATAAACTGAAATAAATGTGGTTTTATGGTTAGTGGTTGTGTGGTTTTGTTATGGTTATGTGTTGGGCACTGTGTAGCCTATTAAATAGGCCAAGCGGACTCATGTTTTTTTATGTCCCCTCGCAACTTTTAACAGGACTGCACAACGCGTGGGGGGTCCAAGTTTGCAATGACAGAGAGAATCCTGGAACAGGTATCTGCCATAAAGAGTGTTTGCAGATGACAAGAGCCGCAGTAACCTACCCAACATCACCTGGCAGGACATTGCGGTACTGGAGGCTGTGAGGGATGGGCTAAAATCCGTATCGGAGTTTACAGACATCATGTCAAGTGAGAGTGAAGTCAACCTATCGTCTCTGTTTCCACTGCTGAAGCTGCTGTCAGAAACGCTCGCAGAGAAAGACACGGATGCGGAGATGACATCAAACATTAAACGGGGGGTCTTGGAGCAGATCGACAAGAAGTACGACAATGAAAACACCGTACAGCTAATGCAAAAAGCGACTCTCTTAGACCCGCGGTTCAAAGCTACACACATGAATGCTGTCACTGCCAACAACTTCTGAAGCAAAATTGAGGATGAGATGGCGGTTGTCTGCAAAGAAATCCCCAAGCCAGCTGTCACTATCAGAGTGGAAGACGAGGAGGAAGAGAGGGAAACAACAACCAGTCAACCACCTAAGAAGAAACAGACTCTGGGGTCTCTCCTTAGCAGAGTCGGCCCCGCAGTCACCTCAACGCCAGAGCAACGCACACATGCTGAAATGGCCATTTACATGCAAGAAGATGTAATTGCGGAGAATGAGCAGCCCCTTAGATGGTGGCAGGTGAATGAAAACAGGTTCCCCTTACTTGCAAATGTTGTACGGAAATATTTGCCCATCCCCGCAACCAGTACAACTTCCGAGCGCATCTTCAGTCGAGCAGGTCAGGTTGTAACTCCACACCGCAGTTGCCTAAATCCCGAAAAAGTCAACATGCTGGTTTTTCTTGGAAATAACATGTAGGCTAGTAATCCTATCAGGACGACAGTAAGAAATGAATGATTTTCTGTTTCTGTTTTTACTTTTGATACTTAAGTACAGTAAATACTAGCTACTTTTTTACTTTTACACAAGTAATATTACAGCGGGCAACTTTTAGTTAAGTCATTTTCCAGTATGGTACTTTTACTTTCACTCAAGTATGGCTTTTGGGTACTTTATACAACATTGATAGGAGGCATAGTGACAGGACCCCACACTGTCACATCTCCCCCTCTTCCCACAAGCATGTCCTTGTGCTCCATGCAGGGTGCCACCAATTATGAATCCATGGACTGTTTACCAGCGTTTCACATGGATCCTGCCGACAACACCAGAATGTGGCAAGAAAAAAAAAAGAGAAGAAAAAAAAGAAGAGGAAAAAAGAAAGAAAGAGAGAAAATAGAAGAAAAGAAAAGAAAGAAAAAGAGAAGAAAAGAAAAAAAAAATGAAAAAAGAGAGAAAGAAAAAGAAAACAAAATGTGGCAAGATACACAACTGAGTGCCCAGGTAGGGTTTGATCCCCAGACTCCCCAGTGAGAGTCATGCATGCTGACCATTCAGCCACAGGGACATCCCTGTGGCCAAGTAGCCAGGGCGCTTGATCACTTGGAGGCACAGTGACGGACCCCACACTGTCACAAGTCCTTAAAGCCAGAGATGGTAATCCTGTTCAGAAACACTTTCTGTTACACTGGGTAAAATGGTCTTTCCATCCTGACAGTCGTTAATACATAAATCATGTACAAAGGCTACATCAAATACTGTACATCATGTAAAAAAAAAGGAAAAAATTTAGACCTCTGTGAGAGCTGCAGGTCTGTAAAAACTCTGACCAACGTTTGCCATTGGTGCCAAAAGGCAGGAATTGGTCATTCACACCGTATGGAAAGAATCAATCAATGTCTTTACATGTATGTCTCATCTCTGTCCCTCCCCTCTCCCGTCCCCACATGCACCGCTCTGCGCCACTCAGCAAACAAATATGGCTAATGGACTGCTAACTGTGCCCCAAAAAACCCAAAACAAAACAAAAAAAAAACAGATAAGGATCAAGTCTTGAAGGCGTTGACGTTTGCAGTGTGGATTTTTACACCACAGAAAGAGTTGGAGGTGAGTGGATTAAGGCTTTTAGGGACGTGGCTTGTCAACTGTTTACTAGCAAGCTAACAAGCTATCCACTCGGCTGTTATCGGTTAACTTTGCCAACCTGCTCATAAATCATCAGCGCACATGTTCCTGTGCTCTGAAGGCGTGGTTTCAGGCAGCGTGTTTTTTTAAAATGTAGCTTGCTCAAACCATTTCTTCAACATTGCCAACTCTAGCTTTAAAAGTGTCAGCAGCGTTTACACAACTAAAATATACCTCAGAACATATTTACCTGCATCTTGCAATCAATATATAGTTCATATACAGTTAATATATAGTAGATATATATAGTATATATATCTATATATATATACTATATATAGACTATAAAGTATATAGTCAAAAAAAACAACTTGCAAAACATATTTCAAGGGTTAGTTGGTAACTTCTGCACTTTACTGCATACTCATGGGAGCACGAACATCAAGAAAACAGTTCCTGGGTAATTATTGGTCTCTGTGACATTTGATTTGGCAGTATTCCCTTCCCAATCTCTGTCCCAAAAGTAGTGCCCTCCAACTCCCCTTTAAGGAGGCACAGATGGCTCCTGTGTCAAGAAAACTGCCTGAAGTAGGAAGAGAAAACACACAAACACATGCAAGCGCACAGACATAAATGCAGGTAGACTTAACCGTAGGTCTTATCAGGTGGCCCCAGCTGTGTTGCCAGACGCTAGCCTGCACTCCCCGTCTGTCTGCCAGAGTTAAACTGGAGGTGTTTAAAATTAGATTTAACATCGATCATTTCCTTGGCCTGAATGGGGCCCGGTGTCAGAGGCTGGCAGGGGCAATCCCTCACCCACCATCCGTCTGCCTCACCTCAACACTCCATCAGTCAGACCTGAGAGGGACGGAGAAGGAGATGGAGGGAGAAGGCAAACAAGCAAGGGATGAGGATGACAACAGGGATGGAGTGAGATGGAAGAGGGGGAAGGGAAGAATAAAAGGAGGATGATATAGAGATAGAGGGAAAGGAGTCAACAAAAGACAATGAGATAAAAGCAGAAATGTTAAAGAGATAAAAGATGCAAAGGCAGGAAAATGTATTTATTTCCACCAACAAATCCTCTTAAAACCATTTTCATTTGTCTCAATTAATAAACTTTAATAAAACTGTGAGCATGCAAAGAACAAACTAAGGTAGTGACAGTTTTAAAAAGTTTAAAACGCAATCCTGTTAAATCCTTATTACGCTTTTAAGAATAGCTGCAACACAAAGTCGTTGGTGTTTTCATGACTTATTTGCTTGATAGCTGTATTTTCATCTGCTTCCTCCTCATGAACCATTTCCACAGAAGACAAAGAGAGTTGGGGTGGTTTATGTTGGCATAGTTTGGGTCAGAGAGCAAACATGCTGAATATTGCTGTGATTATTACTCCTGTAATAGCTATGTGGAAATCCAAAGCACTTTTTTTTATCCTATTTCAGAATACTTAAGTTCTTTGAGATGATGATTATTTATATATGAATTTATTTATTTATTCTCCTGTCAAGTGATAATGCAAACTGAGACAGGTTCAGCTCTGTGTGCTACACTTCAACACACCAGCTGTAGAAGAAAATCAATTCCTGTAGCGCATATGGCAGCACAAATTTGACCTGCACCTCATAATACATATCAACACTTTGAACAAAAATAGATGACAGGTATAAGTGGAAAAGTCATGCAGAAATACAAGTGCGTTCCATGGAAATTACTGTCTTTTCTGACATATTTAGACAACCAAACATTTGATTGTCTTTGATGAATGCCAACAGATAAAACTGTTTTATGTGAAGCACAACATAGGAAACATTATCTTTTGCATTTATTCACTGAATAGAAATTTGGCCTCAGAAGTTAGTATTGTTCTCTTGGCAGATATAACTTCTATTAAGTGTTTTGCATACTTATCTAAAAGTGTCTGACCTCAGCTTGCTAATTTTGTATAATCCTACTTCCTGGCAATATCATCCTTGTTTAAAGCTTTGATTGTGCATGCTTTGGTGACTCAATTAACCATTTAATGTTTATCCCAAGAAAAATAAGGAGAAAAACATTTCTTTGCCTTTCTTTTCCTTTGAAAAATAATAAGAATCGATGTTTTTAACAAAACCCATTGATTAAACTCCCAGCAACAAGACACTGACTCAACATTACCACCAGAAAACTGAATATCATTTAGTTATATAGATGATGCAATAAATGTGCTCTGCAAAGCCAAAATCTGTAAATATAAGACGAGCTTGCCCAGAAAAACATATCTGCCCAATTATCATCAAGTGAAGCTGAAGCTGCTGACAGCTTCATCACCATGGACAGCGCTATGAAATCGTGACGCATAGTTTACTAAATACACATATAACAGCAAATGAAAGTCTTAATTTGCGTTTACACGTTCAACAACACCTCCTAAATTCTCTACACAGTACACTCTCAAAAATAAAGGTACAAGACAGGAACATTTCTGTACCTGTAGGTACATTTTTTTACAAATGTTACCTCAAAAGTACAATATTGGGCTTTATGAGGCCAGAAGTGTCCCTATAAACCATGAAAAAGGGTCTAAAGTTATATAAAGTACAAATTTGTACCATTTCAACCCTAAGGGTACCTGCAGCATTAAAAAATGTGCGTAGCTTATACAATAACTATAAATAGCAGTCCTTCTAAATAGTAGTATAATTATAGCTATTATATTATGATTTTCATAATAATCATAGTAATCATAGTAATAATTATATGTATAATTATATATATATATATAAGTTTGGCCTAATATTTATATAATAATTATTCATTTATTATTACTATCTTTGATGATTGTCATAATCTCTATTTTATTGACTTTTATTCATCATTTTTAATTGTTTCAATTGTACTTTATTAACTGGTACAGCTTGATAAGGTACAACAATGGACCAGGACTGAAGGGTGCAGAAATGTTTTTCAAAAAAGGAACACCCCCAGCGACAAGCTTTGTACCCTTTTATGTACATGTGAATAATAGCTGGTTTATAATACACGCTTACCTTACTAGATGAAAATTAAATCCATCTGCTGGTCTTTCTTTGTGAAGTGGGCGCTTGGGCCCTGGGCTCCGTGCTGTACCTGCCCCGGGGGTGGTGGGGGTCTCTTCGCCCCGGGGCCCGGGGCCGGAGACCCCGGGGGTTTGGGGGCTACCCTCTGCCGTCCTCTGGGAGCATGCATGTACGTCCCTTTGGGGGGGGAGGGGGGGTCTGGACCCCTGGGCGGCTGCTGGGGGCCCGGGTCTCGGGTGTGGGCTTCCTCCTTGCAGAGACGAGGTTGCATCTGCATGACAGCATCACCATAGAGCACCCTTTATTCTGCATGATGACACTGTGATGCTGCTTCCCGTTGCTCTGACTAGGTTTTACCTCTTCTCTGCGTAGTTCTGTGTGTGTATGTATGATCTTATGATACTTAAGCCACCTGCAGGTCCTCCTGTGGGGGGTTGTTTGTTTTGTTTTCCAGCAAAAACCTTGGAATGTTGTCTAAGGGTTTCCAGAAGCATCAATTGACTGTGTAAGTGTATCTACTTTTTCTCTCTTTCCTCTCTCTCTTTTCCTCACTCCTTTCTCTCAAAAAAAAAAAAAAATGTAACCTTCCTTGCTTCCAGTGGGTGCACCACTGGTGTATGAATGTTCCGGTGGTGGTCGGGAGGAGCCGTAAGCAGCAAAATGGCTGCCATGCTTTCATCAGTGTGCCCCAGGGCAGCTGTGGCTACATACTGTATGTAGTTTACCATCACCAATTATGAATGAGGAGTGAATGAATAATGGATCTCTAAGCACTTTGAGTGCCTTGAAAAGCACAATATAAATCTAATCCATTATTATTATTATTATTATTAAATTTCCCTGCACCAGGGATTCATGAAGTCCTGACCGGATCCTAACAGAGATGGATGATTTTGATTGGATAGCATCCTGACAGTTGGCTGAACCTTATAAGGCAGATTAGAGGAAATGTATTAAACGCATTGTATATTAAATAGATTAAATTATAAATATATGTATGTATATATATATATATATATATATATATATATATATATATATATATATATATATATATATACTGTATTAAAACTATTTTAAATGTGAGATTTTTTTTAATTTTTCAGTCTTTTCTGAAGGCCCTGAGGGTTCCCGCATTCTTAAATGGTCAAAACTTAACAGAAATGTAATAACTCATGCTTACTTTTTCAGATTAATCAAACTAAGGGCAGGTTTATTTCCACAATTTAAAAAAAAAACGTCATTACTGAAAAACTTGCTTTAGCAACCAGAAGGACAAACAGGTAAAGAGTTAAAGATTATAATCAAGTTCCCTTTCAGTTTCATTCAAACTATCAGTTTTATTGAGAATATATAAATATGATGAAAAACCTAAAGCTGAATTGTTGACCTACATCAATGCTTTTCCAAAGCATAGCAAAATTTTCATTGTCATGCTTCAGAGTTGGTTTCCAGCTCCTAAATCTATTAACTTGCAGCAAATATCGTTATACAGAAGCCAAGGAAATCAATTTGTGATTTGTGTGTCTAGACCATATGAATAAAAACTTTGTATCAATGCAGATGGACACAAATTCTTTCTTTATGTTTTTTTTTGTGACACATAGCATGAATTTTAGAGTGATGTTTTTTTGATGTGACATCTGTATCTCCAACAGTCCCCCCCCCCCCCCTCCGAGGGGCAGAGGTTTTCACACTGCAATCAAGCAAACAGATATTTTGATGGTTTATCACACATTGTCAAGCTATGATGTATTTCTATCCTTAACTGCATAAACCTTACCAAACAATGGCTGAAACTAACAATTAGATTCCACTATAAAGTTACTTAAAAACATCAGTGGTTGGGAGGTGAGTCCATATCTGCACTTCAGGTCGACAATTATCTCTATAAAATTACCGTACCAAGAAACCCTTTCAATGTCCAAATATTCTCTCTCTTAAATAGGAGATGTTCCTGAAATTTAATGAAATGCTTCAAGACCGTATTCCTCTATGCAGTTGTTTCTGTGTCCAGTAGCATGAAAAAAACAGACTGAATCTAGTCTCTGGACACAAATCAATAGATTTAGTTATTGCTCCATTTCAAAGCTTTGGTGGAATTTTTTTTCTCATGGCCAAAAGTATTTTGTGGGGGAGAGTAAATATTTCAGCAAGAGGACAATCTGGCAAAGTCCTGTAAATCAGAACCTGGAGCAAAAAGCTTTAAAATATTAACTCTACAGTATGTTCAGAAGTACAAGCTGCTCACAGCACAAGTTTCTATATTTTGTGATCATCAGGCTATGCATCCTGTGGGTAACATTGCACTTATGTATTAAACTGCAGTTTATAATCATCTTGAATTTTACTTATTGAGCTCTTTGTTTGAAAGATACTCCTTCCAAAGGGACAGATGAACATGTGATATAGTTTATTCCATGACAACTCTGCAAGTGGAATCAGTGCAGATTCTTGCCTCTGCAGCCTATGCACCTGCAATGCATTGTGGTTTATGTTGCAAATGACCATGTGGATGCATCACCAAGGTAACCAAAATAAAGCATCTTGTAACACGAGGAGTAAGTACAGTATTTTTAGGAAACTATGTTGTCTAACTTTGATATGATAGCTGTGCATGTTGAATTTAAGTAAAACCTAAAGAATATAAGGAAAGCGAAACAAGGGAGTGAAGGAACTATAGCTGCCGTATTGTGGTCGCATAGAAGCATACTTGAGTCAGAGTGTTGAAAATATTTCATGCTTTCCTTTGACACAATACCCAAAATGGCCCAAAAGTGGTGGAAGAATGTGCACTTATTGTACTTGTAACATTATAGATGGCATCGTTGTACCAGAAGAGAAATTGAAAGTCAAAAAGAAAGTTGAGGTGGTTTAGCTACATCTGGTCTGTGCAGCTCACCCCATCCTTTGCCAGTCATGCAGCACATTCTTTAATGAAACACACAATAAATGCTTTCCAAGCATGATATTCTCTCAGTGATGCCATTCATCCACCATACCCCAGTTATGGCCTTGAGGCTATAATGCCAACTCATTGGACTGTGTTAATACCATCAGCATCCTTGTTAGTTTTGTGAGGCATGGCCATGCCAAGAGCAAGAAACATTGATTTTATATTTCTCTACTCTCAGCAAGGTTTTTAGCATTCTAGTTGCCTGGCAATATTTTTGAGTGAATACAATAATTAAGCAGTAAAGATATTGCCGGAACATTTGATCAACTGTATGATGATCTGTTTCCCCATCACTGAATAAATATCCAGCTCACTTTCTGTTCGGTTAATTCCTGAAGTGGCTTTCTCATTACTGTCTTAATGGCTGTTCAATTACAGTCTCCATCACTTTGAACCGAACATGAATTAGCCCAACACCAGTGACTATGGACTGCAGTCAACTATTTGTACAAAGAGGCCATTCAAGGCGTGAAAATGGGTTTTACCTCAGGGATGAAGTCAGAGGGGTTGTTACAATAATGAGAGACTAGACAGTTCCATCTTCACATTGACTGCACACTAAGAGAATAATGTATATGTGGACTTCAGAAGGCTTTTCCAATATCAAACATCCAAACTGTTTAGATTTAATGCAGAATTGGAGCCCAGAAAAGGCATTAAAAATTATTCTGTATATTAGAAAAAGACTAGATAAATTTATGTTGATATTAATGTGAAGACTTGTGCATTTAATAATGCTGTTTTTTCATCTGTTAATGTGTTTGTATCTGATCTTTTATGAGAAGTCAATACAGAATGAATGTTAGCATATAAAGAAGTCATTGTCTTTGAACAGATAAATTAATGGGATGTTAGATTTATGACTTGTGGAATAATACCCGTGACATTTCACTCTCTCACCAGTCTCATCAGAAAGATCTTCAATTATAGGTTATTCTGACACTTTATCTCAGTCTCACATAACCTGTAAAAAACTTCTGCAACTTGGATCAAGTTATAAAGTTAGATTATGTTTCCTGTTTGTGAATTCTTTCTGAATTTTTGTCTGAAAATACAATGGAACAGACAAGAAAAGCAGACATTTTGGCAGATGAGATCACAGAGAAGACTGAAATGATGCAATATGACTCAGCTGTTCAACTAATGGGTTGATAGACAAAGCCAAACTGATAGTTGTGTGCTTATATCATTCATGGAGTCAATTTAATCACGTTCAAACAGCAAAATTCCTAACAGTCCATCAGGGAAATCACTTATATTAAGTGCAAACTTCACTTACTGTAGAGACACTGTAGTGATGCTTAAAGCGACACCACTGAACTTCAGTTTTTCATGCTGTGACCCCTCTTGACGAAGGCTAATTCAGCCTCTCTCTGGCATCCTGTCGCTTCTGAGTTCTCTCCAACCATTAAAAGAATGTCCAATGTCAACTTGTCTTATCTCTTGCTCTGCCACTTCCTCTTTTTCCATTTCTTCTGATGATGTCCCCTCAGGCTTCTTTGCTGAATGGTGCACGTATGGTAAGTGTGATGTAAAGTTGCTGGCAGGAAAATGCAGCTATAATGTGATTACCCGGGCCAGGGAGTGGATGGAGGTTTTTCAGTCTTGTAATGCTACAGGGCAAACAATGGCTCCAGAAATGTACATAATGTCAGTGTACCATCAAAACAAATCAGAAGCACAGCACTTAAAAGTCAAAGTTCGGTACGGTCGCTTTAAAACAAAAACTGATGTAATTTTTACTTTGAGGATTTTTGACCAAAATGTTGTAAAGTAACTTTGGAAAATGACAATTACCCTCTAAATGATTTCAGTATCAACCCATTGCTCTCAATTGAACATGCAATCAGCTCCTAGATAAATTTATATCATTTATCCAGATCTGCCCCCCATGTATGAAGATCATAAAGGAGAATCCAGATGCTCATCTTGAAATGGAAAGTTTCCTTGATGCTACAGAACGTTTTTCTCCCTAAAACATATTTATGTGGCATGTCTGCATGCAGGCTTGTAGGGTTTATAATTACATTTCAAGAATATGCAACATTTTGTGGTCATAAAAGCAAGGTCACGTCATGTATGAAAATGACAGGGATGCTGTTAAAAAAAAAAAAAAAAAAAAGTCCTGAACTCTGGCTCACTTCCACAATAGTAAGTTCTTGTAGAGAAATGTGAATGTGCAAAGACCTTAAGTGGAACAGAGTTCATCATAGAGCAACACATTGGTTAGCCTGCTATATCTTCTGATGCTCATCTGGGACAGATTCTTGTGAAACCCTAAAGGCCCATTTATGCTCGACACAGAAGACGGATATGCAGACGGACGGACAGTTTCGTCTGTCAGTTACACATGAAATTTGGTGTATTTTTGAAGGGCTTGTTGGTCCATCACTCGACAGAGAAGACGGAGCAATACCACCGGAAACCGCTGGCTCAGCGTTTAGCCGATATGCAGGGAAAAAAACAGAACAGGAACCAGAAGACAACACAAAAACTGCTGGGGTCAAATAACCCAGTAAAAGCACTTTGTTATGCCCAGCAAAGAAGCAATGACCACAGTGATAGTTCTTAAATAATGAAATAATTTATCAAAGTACTCAACAAAAGCAAAAGAGCCAACTTAGTATCAAGTCAGCCATCAGTTATATAGTAAAGGGGGTGGGTGGTGGTGGTGGTGGTGGGGGGGGGGGGGGGGGGTGGAATTGTGTGTTCTAAACTAAATGATTTGTAAAGAGAAAACCAAGACGAAACTAAACTCAACACAACCAAACCATACCAAAACCAGGACCAAGACAGGAATCCAGCTGGCACCTGCCTCCCAGGAGGGAGGGAGAGAGAGGGCCATTTTGGATTCCCCGTGCTTTTAAAGGCTCCAAAGCAGGTGAAGCCAATCCTCTAACGAGGTGAGAGGGGCAGGGCCTCCAGAAGGATCTGAAACAAGGAAGAAAAAGGCAGGAGCAGGAAAACATAACCAAGGCCTGTGGCCATCACAACCTGAGAAAGAGGACGCCAAAATAACAGAAAAAAGCATCAGTAGACATGTTTGGAGCTTTTGAGGAGAGGCTGTGAGTGTGTCCGGAAATGCACTCACATGTGATAGGGCTGTGCGATATACTGATATGATATCGCGATATGATATTTACATGAGAGAGGGATGATATTTACGCATATCGTTATTAGTTGTGCAAGTTTTTTTTGCCTTTTTTTCCCTAATGACCCGGCACCTCGACTGACTACAAAGGGGTCACCTGATTATTTAATAAGGGTGGGAACAAATATTGATACACTGAAATATTGGGATAATTTCATACCATATCTATTTTTTAAAACGTGGTATTGATCTATTTTACTAATGAAATCTTGAGAGATATCGCTTTGTTACAAAATCTCATGAGATTTCTCGAAATGTTACAGATTGCGTATGTAATCTTTGTAGATCACCCGCAAACACTGAAGGGACAGCGCACGTTATTTATCAGCGGGGCAAAGAAATTAGCGTTCTTTATGTGGATTCTTTGTAAATCAGGGCCTACATTATGGGTCATATCTGAAGGTTTACTGTAAACAAATAACAGGCATAACGAGTTGGCCTTTAATATTGTGATGTTTGAATTAATGAAAGAAAAAAAGATTGCTCAACTCTCACCACTTCAGTTACAAATGTAGAGCCCCTTGACAACATTGAAAAGCAATGCACATGATGGCTATGTCTTCAACATGTGATCAACACTCTTGATTTATAAGCTATTATTGCAGGGTCATTGCATTTTTCTAACTCCCTCGGCCTCAACCCAATTAAGCACCTTTGGATCTTCAGGAAGTCTAATCCATTACTTCAGGCTGCAACTTACAAGACTTTGCTGGAAATTACCACTGGGCTGCTTCAAGATATAAGTATACACATGCAGGTGCAACATAAAGTTGCAGCCTGACAAAAGTCATGTTAAGTCAGATGACAAGACACCATGTATATTGTGTACCAGAAAACACTCTAACATAGTGGCTATTAAGAAGTAAAAGCTGTCTCTTATCAGATCTATTCTTTACCCCCAAGCAAACTAAGTTAATTTCCATTTTTAAATTTTTTTAAACTTTTTTTTATCTCTGTTGTATTCCTTCTCGACCCCTTTGTGATATCTATCAATCTTTGCCCATTGAGGGACACACTCATTTCACAGGTCAATTAATTTTAATCAGAGTGTGTCAATTTAATCTGACTTCAAACCACTAGACGGACACTTTGTGAAAATCTCATTAACCTTCCCATTTCCAATCTGCTCCCTTCATCAGCAGGGCACAGCAATGACTCAGTTATTTCAAACCCGTGATTCTTCTGTTGGTAAACAAACTCCTGGATTTTGATAATGCCATAGGATAAGAGCCATCTGGGAAGGGAAACTCTCAACATCTGCTCCCGATGAAGTTGACTGAGACGAGCTTAGTCTTGTCTGGTGTGTGCCTCAATGGCAACAAGACGAGTACATGGTAAAATAAAAATAACAGGATGTCAGCACGGGGCTGAGGGTATAAAGGGTAACTGCAGCAGCAAGACGAGAGGCACCCCATCGATGAGGTAAAGTCGAAGATGACTGGAAAGATGCGCCTGAAGGTCATCAGCTGTTTTCACCAAGATATATAAAAATGAGGGCTCAAAGTATGAAATGTTTCACAGTTTATTACAAATTTAGCATTCTGCTTTGGCCAAAAAAAAATGTGTCGAAAGCTCTTGCTTTGTCACTTTCTCTCTTTCTTTTCCTCTCTTCCTCCAAAAATGTCATCTTGTGTTTCTTTGCTGAATCAGCCATGGTGTGCATCCAAAATGGCCCCTGTGTTGATATCCAGTTGCTGGCCTATGAAGCAGTTCTATAAGGCAAAATGCAGCAGTCACATGAAGATCTGGAAAATAAAGTTTTGAAGTATGGTTTGTTAGCCCTGAGATACTCCAACCATGTGCATGATGACCATCAGTGTGTCATCAAAATGAGTCAAAAGTACAGAATTTAAGGATGGAAACTCATGCAATATTGATAACTCACTTTTATTCAACCTGGGATTTTATACGTGGAATTTATACGTGCATTTCATGAACAAATAAACAAGTACTATTGTCCTGGGAGTTCAGAGTTTCGCGGATTGAGGTTTGTTGTTGTCTGGCTAGCTAGCTGCTCTTGTCAGCTGTGCTGCAGCCAGTAGAGTGGAGAACACCCCCAATAACTAATGGAAAGCAAATTCTGAACCAAGCGGCAACCTCCGGTGGCCAACTGTGACACTTCCCAGAAGAATTAGATATTTGTAGTCCTCCCTTCATCCGCTAGGGGCAGGCTGAAAAACAGCGCAAATCCCCATAAACTCCCATGTTAAAAGGCCAACTTCCCAGCAGAAATAAACATGTTTTACAGCCTGGTTCAAAAAATCATTCTAGGTTTAATAGGTCAAGTTTACCTTCATGTCAACTTTTTTTTTGGGGGGGGGGGGGGGGGGGGGGGGGTTGAGATGGTATTTAATCTTGAAATTACACATAATTAGGGGCGTGTCATTTTGATTGACAGGCGACCGGTGGCATCTAGTTAGCTCCTTGTTTGCCCCCGGTAAGGTCTCAGGCTGTAGCAGAGTAGCACAATGGTGGTTTTTAGTTAGCTGATAGCAAGTCTAAACATGTCTTACCTTTATCCCACCGGCTAATCTTCGTTAGCTCATGTTAGTTTTTTTTTAATTTTTTCTCTTTATGGGGGGGCAACCGCGCCGCCCCCTCCCCCCCGAGTTAGGTCAGTTAGCGTTTAGCCCAGAGTACGTCAGCTGTCAATCATTTGCCCCGAGGCAGTGCTTTGCCCAGTTTAGTGTTTTTGGGAGTAACGACACACGAGATAGGGAAGATAGCAACACGCCCAATTGGCTTCACTGTCCTTTATTCAGACTAGACCAGATACTACATCCACATTTTCTACAGTCTTTGATCTGAACTCATGGTGGTCAGCAGCACTTGAGCACCTCAAAGAACTGTACTCTCACCATTCCTCTTCACACTGTACACCTCAGATTTCCAGTACAACTCTGAGTCCTGTCATCTGCAGAAATACTCTGATGACTCTGCAGTTGTGGGGTGTATCAGTGATGGACAAGAAGCTGAGTACAGGGAACTGGTCAGTCAGTTTGTGAAATGCTGCGGAAACAATCAGCCCATCTTAAAAACCAACAAGACTAAAGAAAGGATTGTTGACTTCAGGAGGAGCAAGAATAAGCAGCATAGTCCTGTCTACATCCTGGAAGAGGAGGTGGTGGAGAACTACAAATACCTTGGAGTTCAGCTGGACAACAGACTCGACTGGACATGCAACACTGACTACATCTACAAGAAATGTCAGAGCAGACTCTACTTCTTAAGGAAGCTGAGATCATTCAAGGTCTGCACCAAGATGTTGCAGATCTTCTACAAGTCTGTTGTGGAAAATGCAATTAGCTTTGCAGCCATCTGCTGGGGCAGCAGCATCAGAATCAGAGACTTGAAGAAACTAAACAAGCTGATCAAGAAAGCTGGTTCTGTGCTGGGGATAACTCTGGAGCCGCTGGAGCTGATCGTTCAAAAAAGAATGCTGCACAAGCTGATGAAGATATTGTATCTTCCCACTGTCTCCACAACACGGTGAAAAATCAACAGTGTGTTCTGTGGGAGGCTGCGTCAGGTTCGCTGTAGGACGGAGAGATACAGAAATTCATTCATACCAGCAGCCATCACCCTAAAGAACAAGACTGACTGACTGACTTATTATTGTTATATTATTATTTCATATAAATGTTATATTGTTAAAAACAAAAACAAACAAACAAACAAAAAGGGTTAGCTTTTTACAATATTGAATTTCCATTCTGGGATAAATAAAGTTTTTTTCATTTAATTTCATTTAATTAATTTTCATTTAATTTCATTTGATTCCATCAAAGGATTGTTTTACACACACCAACTTACCAAAATGAATTCCTGTCTTTGAGTTTTGCATAAAACTTATTGCAACCTTTCTTGTAAGTCCCCAGAAATGACCAGCATTCAGAGAGCATTTTAACTTGAGCTGTAGCTGAAGACAGTCTGGCCAAGTATATTACATATTCTTGTTTATTTCTCCAGGCAACTTTATGGAGGTCCACTTAAACTGATACCGGATTTGGATTACTTTTTTTAATATAGCAGGTAGCCTACGGTGGTCTGAGATTTCTCCTAAAATGCACTCAAACCATTTTCCCCCTGCTTCACGAGGTGGCCATCTGTGCTACATTTGAATTTTTTGTCATTTTGGGATTTTGTTGTGCTTAACTAATGTCTTATTTGATCAAATTACTGACTTTAATGCAATTTTTTTTTGTTCGTCTACATCTCGCCTCCACTGTCCATTAGTTTTACCAGTTTACTTTGATGTTATTTGTCTGTCCGTATGTCTCCATCCCTTCATTTAGTCCTATTATATAGTTGTTTAGCTGTTTGGATTATCATATTTTTTTAAAGTATGGACTCAATGTAGGATTTTTTGCCCAAACACCTCAGCCTGTGCAGAGTTTATGTTTCTGCCTGGGTTTATTTTAGTAAATGTTTTTGTTTTTCCTGTCTGTTTGTCCTGCAGTTAGCTTCTCTTAAGAACTCACACATATTTTTTTAGAACCAACAGGACTGTGATTTATAACTTTTGATTTTATAGATTTTTACCAACAGCAAAAAACAAAGAGAAGCAACAGCTTTGTCCAGATTAATGTCTTCAGGCCCAACTGTGTTGCTCTCTCCTATACAAACTCTTCTGATTGTGTAATTTATAGTAAGACCCACTTTGAGTCATTGTTCAAATAGAAAAAGAAGCAAAAATGTAAATGATCATTAGCACTTCATTATATCAATGTCTCTACACTGCAAAGAATCATTAAAACAAACAAATGTTACACTGAACTTAGTGTTGATGCTCTAAATGAACAATAATTTCAAATTATCTGAAGATACAAAAACATAAAAATAATTACAGCAGAGCAGATGTGCATATTTGCATAATTTCCTCTCCATGATTATCAGATTTACAGATGGAACCAAATAAACACACAGTTGCTTCATTTCTGTGCTGCTTCCAAATTCACATGATCCTATTGCAGCTCATTTTTTAACACTCAAAGTGAAACTTAGTAAAACTGCTGAAAAATGCTGTTCCCTGCTGAATCTTTAGCTACAACGATTATATCGTTTCAGACAATGTAACGCACACCTCATTAGGCTTGACTCCTGAGCGCGACTCAGGCTTCGAGCTTTTTATTCAAGAAGTGTCAATGTGCTTGACAGACCAAATCAAGCACACCAGACCGCTTTGGCCAAGTATTCATTATTTGAACTTTGGTGTCGGGATGAGCTGATAAGATGCAAGCTCATTTGCATGTTAGGCCAAGACACCCTTCAGAAACCACAGAGCCGTGCAGACCAGCCGCCGTAGTCAATATTAGGCTTTTATCTCCAGCCTGATCTTCTTTACTCTCCTGTTCTCTTTATCCACTCTGCAAGGCACAAAAGAATAATAGACGTGCTCTGCAGAAAATGACGAGGATTGCAAGACTTTTTATTTGCAATCAAAGCTTTTTATTTTTATGGCAGTTTAAGCCAGCATCTTCTACAGATTCTCAACAAAGTGAAGTCTTTCAGGATACTTCACAGGGAAATTGTCTGCCAGCTTTTTTTTTGTTTGGAGGCTTTATGATTATTCGCATAGAGACAGATCATCTGAAGTGGATAAAGTTGAGTTTAGAAGAATGCCCAAGGAGTAACGGTGATAACTTTTTGCCACAAAACATAAGCCGTTGGCAAGCTTATTATTCTGGAAGTAGAAACACAAGCATGGGCAAATATGCACAGGGATTCTGCACAGCCCCTTCTCTCTTTCTTCCCCATAAAAGCACTCACTGGCCTCTTTAGTATTCTGATGTGGTTCATGATTCTCTGTCAACATTTGACTTCACAGGCGGCGGGGATCAGACTCATACAGAGAGAGGCCAAATGCCTGTAGCTCACCACTACAGAGTACCGTAAGAAGAGATTACATGGACACAGAGACTGGCTGACAGAGTAACATAAAGATGGATGCTTTAAGTTAAGGGGGTATTTAACCTAAGTGATCTGGATCATCAGCTACAAACTTAAATTGCAAGAAGGATGAAGTTGACTGTACAGGTTTTTTTGTCAACATGTCTCCGGTTGCCTGGAGCTACTCTAGCTTTACAAATAAAGGAAGTTAGATTGTAACTAAACAGACTAATAACCTTGTTAATTACAGGAGATGCCTTTTCTCCAAGCCCTGCAGATATATTACAGCCATTTCGTGCTATGAGGCAGTTGCAATTGCTCTTATAGCCTCTTTAACATTCATCTCACATCCAGTTTGCTTCTGGATATGATTCAGCTGGAGTACATTTACAGCTGACATTAAAATGCGACCGCAGTATACACAGTGAAATTGGATTTCTCTTCCCCTCACCTAAATGCAGATTGTGTCCTTTATGTCCTTCAAATCTGACAGTAAACATCTCATCTTATTCATTCACCGCAAACTGTCCTATTTTTGACATGTATTTTTCATAATTTGAACCACCTGTTTGGCAGCTGGATTTGTTTTATTCCTGTCTGTCTTTATTTTACATGGATTGGACTTGCATTGCATTGCTTATTTAGGCCACCTCGGGGCATCTGGGACAGATGCGTGACATCCTGCACTTGCTGTAGCTCAGAGATATATTCAGACATTTTGATGCAGTCATATCCAGATAGTACTAAAGCTGATAAGTGGTGGAGCCAGAGACCAAATACTGAATAATTTATATTCACCAGTGCTTTAATTGGAGGGAGGAGAGATGCTGTGTGGCGGGATCTTTTTGTCCTCTACATCTGCCACTTAAAATGTAAAATCCCTGTTGTGATCATGCTACATTAGAAACAGTGAAATGTTCTTTTTTCTCATTTACAGTAAGAGGTTAATTTCTTATTTTCAACATTCCCGCTGTAAACTCAGTGCTCATGCTGACCTCTCACATTTGTTTTATTTACTCAACTCAAGCTTCTGTTAATCCACAGTGAGCTAAAATTACAGCGACAAACAAAGCTGCTGATGTGTCTGTATTAACATTTGCAGACAAAACACCCCACAGCAGTTAAGAAAACACTTTTTCATGCCTTGTAAAAAAAAAATAAAAATGAAAAAGAGAGAGAAACTAAAAACAAAACTTGCAAGCACATAGGCTCTTCTTGCTGCAGTGAAGTTAGTTACTTGGTTAAGTTTGGGAAAAGATTGTAATCTGCTTAGCATTTAATACATTACAATGTGAATCCAGAATGGCCAATACAGTAATAATGAATAAATACCATATTCACTGTGTGCTGCTGATCAGGACTGTAAATCTGAAACTAAGGACCACTTTAGGTGAGATGTAAAATGAGGGGGGGGGGGAACGCCGGGCAATAAAAAGAAAAACATATATATATATATATGATTTGCTGTACGGCATAGTTTTCCATTTAAATAGCTGGTGAAATTATTCTTGAGAAAAGTTTATTTTTATTTTACAACTTAAATGCATGTCAGAGCCTATCTATCTATCCATCCATCCACCCATCCATCCATCCATCATCCATACATACATACATCCATACATCCATACATCCATCCATACATCCATCCATACATACATACATACATACATACATACATACATACATCCATACATACATACATACATACATACATACATACATACATCCATACATACATACATACATACATACATACATACATACATACATACATACATACATACATACATCCAGACATACATACATACATACATACATACATACTCTGCCAAAAACCGATATCAAACCTACTTTTATTATGAAAATTGCTTTATTTTGAAGTTCTGCTGACAGCACTTTCACAACAAAATGCATGTTTATGGTGGTGCAGTGGATAGATATGACACAGGGAGCTTGTACTGCATACTGTATGTACTTTAAAAGAAAAACAGGACCTTACAATTATGTTAAGGAACAAAAACCTTGTTTTTTACCTGTAATATTGTTCTATTTTGTTTTATATCAATCAGTGAAATGTAAATAAAATCAAAATCGTATCGTGACTCAATTTAAGATATCGGCGAACATCAAATCGCTATTCACTGTATCAATATGATATTCTATTGTGACCAATTTGTTCACAGCTTTATGCTAAAAACAAATACTCCAGTGACTTACAGTGGGTACAGAAAGTATTCAGACCCCTTTAAACTTTTTACTCTTTTGTTTCATCGCAGCCATTTGCTAAATTAAAAAAAGTTAATTCTATTTCTCATAAATAAACACTCAGCACTCCATCTTGACACAAGAAAACAGAAATGTAGAAATTTTTGGCAATTTATTAAAGAAGAAAAACTGAAATATCACATGGACAAAAGCATGCAGACCCTTTGTAGTGACATTCATATTTAACTCATATGCTGTCCATTTCTTCTAATCCTCCTTGAGATGGTTCTACTCCTTCATTGGAATCCAGCTGTGTTTAATTAAACTGGACTTGATTAGGAAACGCGTTCACCTGTCTATATAAGACCTTACAGCTCACAGTGCATGTCAGAACAAAATGAGAATCATGAGGTCAAAGGAACTGTCTGAGGAGCTCAGAGACAGAATTGTGGCAAGACACAGATCTGGACAAGGTTACAAAGAATTTCTGCAGCACTAAGTTCCTAAGGGCCTCCAGCCTAAAGGAAGAAGTGGACGACCAGAACTCTTCCTAGACCCGGCAGCCAGCCAAACTAACAATCGTGGGAGAAGAGCCTTGGTGAGAGAGGTAAGGAAGAACCTAAAGATCACTGTGGCTGAGCTCCAGAGATGCACTAGGGAGAGGAGAAAGTTCCACAAAGTCAACCATCACTCAGCCTCCACCATCGGGCTATGCAAGTGGCCTATGAAGCCTCTCCACAGTGCAAGACAAATGAAAACCTGCTACAGTTTCCAAAAAACACATGGGACTCCCAGACTGTGAGAAAAAGATTCTCTGCTATAGCCAAATTGAACTTTCTAGAATTCTAAGCCATTTGGAAAAACCAGGCACTCTCATCACCTCCCAATACCATCCCAACAGTGAAACATGGTGGTGGCAGCATCATGCTTGGGGGTGTTTTCAGCTGCAGGACAGACGACTGTTGCAATTAAAGGAAAGAGAATGCGGCAAGACAGAGATTCTGGAAGAAAACCCTCTAGAGTGTTCAGGACCTCAGACTGGCTAAGGTTCACCTTCCAACAAGACAATGACCCTCAGCACACAATAAAAAACAAAGGAGTGGCAACAACAACTCTGGGACCATTCTTAACTGGTCCAGCCAGAGCTCTGACTTAAACCCAATTGAACATCTCTGGAGAGACCTGAAAATGGCTGTCCACCAACGTTCACCATCCAACATGACAGAACCGGAGAAGATCTGCAAGGAAGAATAGCAGAGGATACCCAAATCCAGGTGTGAAACACTTGTTGCATCATTGCCAGAAGACTCATGGCTGGACTAGCTCAAAAGTTCTTCTACTGTACTCAGTACTAGCAAAGGGTCTAATATTAATGACCATGTGATCCTTTTTAATAAATTTAATAAATAAAAAAATTTCATTTTTTTTTTTCTGTCAAGATGGGGGCTGTGCATAAGAGAAACCATTTTACAAATGCTCCATGAAACAAAGTGTGAAGGGGCTGAAACTTCCCAACTTATAACAACAAACCAAAGTAGGTGTCAACCCTTGATAAGAGTTGTCCCCAATTGTACACAACATGTCATATTACTGTAGTGTAGTGCCGTAACTGAACATACTAAATCACTCCTGTGCATCAAGACGTTCCTGTCTTTCTGGCCACATATTTTCATCAACAACAAAACGAACACCATCCATTGCTATGCAGCGAGGAAAGTATCTCCTCGAGTGGTGAATCCACCCTCTGCAGGACTGTACTATGATCTCAATTTCATCCTGCATTTATGGCTGCAGAGCCATTTGACTGTGCGGACACTGGTCATACACACCTCCCACTCCCATGAAAACTGAGGGTCAGCTGTGAGTAATTATTCGATCTAGGAGACTGAATGATAAATATATGCATAAAATCTGCCTGACAGGTTTTGATAACTAGTTAAACTCTTTATACATAATGACTCAAGCAAAAAAAAAAAAAGAGGACTATGAGAATAAACTATTCTGCCACAGTAGTTTATTTTGACAGATATGACCAAAGTAAATGATAATGTCAGAGAAGTGTATGAAAGCAAAAGCTACATATTTAAAAGCTTTTGTCATTTAATCAATGCAATGAGAAATGCTACTCTGATGTGCACAGATAACTAATTGTGGAGTTTGAACAACAGTAATAGTTATGAGAATGTTAAGCAATTAAGAAAAACTGTGTTGTGATGTTGAACAGCACCCTTAAAAGTAATTAAAACTTCACCCAGCCGCAGTTTTGATACTTACAGAGCTCTTATTGTGTGGCCACAGGTTACTTATGCATTGGAATGAGATGTTATTGTGCGGCCATGTATTACAAAGCCGTGGCCACAGATTAGTAACAGGAATGAGATAATTAAGCCGAGGCCTTATACTGCTGACGTGCTGACAACTTCAAGTTTCTGCATATCATTTTGGTTTCAAAACATGCACCTTAAGCCCTTTAATTAAGTGTCTCTTACTTATTATGACACTGTGCTTAATTTCGAGAGAGCACAGGACATTGTTGTAAAAGACTGTGCTATTTCATATTTGGGGTTTTTTGAGTAGGATTTGTGTCATACCCAGGGTTAGCATAGAGCAGGCAGACCATTACCAGTTTTTTTTTAGGATTTTTAGGTTTGGGGGGGACGACGATAACACAATAAACAGGTCTCTGTTGCAAATGAGAGCTTGGATTTCAATAAGAATACCTGTATAAATAAAGGTGAAAAGAAATAAAGTGATGGAGCTGCTATTGACGGTGTATATGGTGTCCCACCTTTTTTTATTGTATTGTAGCTAACTATTTAATTATGTGACCCCAGTAAGCTCGATTACATCATCATGATTCAACACAAA
This sequence comes from Atherinomorus stipes, assembly GCA_023101725.1. Classification (NCBI taxonomy): domain Eukaryota; kingdom Metazoa; phylum Chordata; class Actinopteri; order Atheriniformes; family Atherinidae; genus Atherinomorus; species Atherinomorus stipes. The sequence goes on along the minus strand of JALJCO010010577.1, from coordinate 5,803 downwards.
ACTAAAATTAAATTAAAATTATCCATGCATACGTAAAATAGCCACAAATTTTCTTTAATATCAATCATGTGATCGCAAGTGAATTATCTCGTTCCCATGTGTAATCCATGGCCATGCTAAGGCCTGTTTACACGATGGCCGGGGTAAAAAACGTAAAATATTTTTCCAGATTTGCCTATCATTTAGATAGTGTCAGTGTTCTTGGGAGTCAAAAATGCAAGAAAATGAAACCACCTTCCAAAGTAGGAATCTTGAAAATGTTCCACTGAAGCGTCACTGTGTAAATCGTTAAAAATGCAGAAGTCTGTTTTGTAATGAAAAAAAAAAAAACGTTTTGTCATCACATAAGCCATCTCTCAAAACCACTCACTTGCCTGAGTGCACTGGAATTCAGTGCGTTGGGCGCTCTGTGTACCTTCGTCTGTAGTGCACACTATTGTCGCTAAATGCTGACTCAAATAGAGCACTGCACTTACCGAAAGTGATGGACTGGTTCTGCTTTATTGTGTATGAAATCGTGGTGGACAGTAGACAGACTAGCTAACTGCTAACAAGCTAACGGTATAAACCAAACGCCATCTGATTTACGACCCCCGTACTTTGTATTAAATCTCTGGGATGCGTTGTTATGCTGCATGAATGTTTGTAAATGGCCCCACAATCAGTTTATTCTTCTTTTTATTTTCTACGGTGTTGTGATGCAGCCGATCGCGGCATTGATGCTGGTATTAGTACCAGTCTCCCGACTAGAACACGGGAATAATCTCTGCCACGGTTTATCCCCCATGTGACCTGTGAAAAGGGGGGGTTTTATCCACCATGGTGACCATGGTGAAAGACTAAATCATGTAGTCTGAACCAAAGTTATCTGAGAGGGTTTTCTGAAGATCAGTCACTCCTACTGTCCTATTTTCACCATTTTCAACTGTTTACATGTGTAATATTCAGATCACAATATAAACTGAATCATAATTAATGTTCATCATAAACTGGCACAGAGTGTTTACGTCAGCGTGTCAGTATAGGCGCCAGGCGGATGTTTGTGTACGTCATAAGGAAGCGCCGGCCCTGTTAAGTGGTGCTGCAATAAAGCGCTGTATGTTAAGCTTCGTCTGATTCTTCGATAGCAAAACAAGCAACAGTCACTCATAAATGTTACACTGGCGACGAGGATCCAACAACGTGACAACCAACGTTTTCCCGAAGAGCGGAAAATCGCGTGTGAAAGACAGTTCGGAGCGACGAAGATCCGCGAAGCAAGCGTGCTAGCAAGTTAGCAACCAGACTGTTCACATGGCGCTAGCACACAGCCCGTCTGTATCTCCGTTTGATACAGAGACTGAACCCAGCTCCATCGGACCGCGGTGGAACAAGTGGCTACAGCGGTTCGAAAACTACACTACAGCCATGAATATAACCGGCGACTCAAGATTAAAAGCCCTCCTGCTGCATTTAGCCGGCGAAAGAGTGCACGACATATACGACACAATGGCAGCGGATGCGGATAAGTATGCAGACGTGAAGACAAAACTCACCGAACACTTCTCACCCAAAAAGAATGTCCAGTACGAGGTGTACATCTTCAGAAAAGCTGTACAACAACCTGGTGAGAATCTAGATGCATACAATACCAGACTTCGCATGCTGGCAAAATACTGTGAGTTCACTGATGTTGACAACGAAATAAAGTCCCAGATCATTCAAAGCTGCACGTCTTCCAGAGTGCGCAAATTCGGCTTGAGAGAGGCAAATAAAACATTAAAAGAACTTCTCGAATATGGCAGAACTCTCGAACTTTCTGAACTGCAGTCAAAAGGGATTGAGGAAGGTTCTGGTCTCACTCCGGCAGTAAATCTCGTGCAAAGACAACCCCAGAAGAAGACGTACCAAAAACGTCCAGCAGGTGGCAGCAACACTCAGTGCAGGAACTGCGGTGGTGAGTGGCCACATAGAAATCAGTGCCCTGCAAGAAGCAAACAATGTAAAGCGTGTGGGAAGCAGAACCACTTCGCAAGAATGTGTCGGTCAAAATCCCAACACACAGAGCAGCAAACAGAGACACGGACATACAAGAAAAACTATAAACAGAAAGTCAACCAGGTGGAAACACAGAGTGAACCAGCTCAGCGTAACTCATCCTCAAGCAGTGATGAATCCTATGCATACACTGTTAAAAGCAACAATAACAATAAGCAACCACTGACACACATCAAGCTAAATGGAGACACGGTACCAGCTCTGATAGACTCTGGTGCTGCAGTAAACATTATCAGCGAAAAGACATATAATAATCTGAGTCTCCAGCCCCGCCTCCTGCAGACGGATCTCAGAATACTAGCTTACGGATCCAAAGACACACTGCCTATTATAGGGAAATTCACAGGCAGCGTGGAGGCAAAGAACAAGACTAAAACTGATGGTACGTTTTACGTCATTAAAGGTGATGGCTGCTCCCTACTCAGCTACCAGACAGCTGATGAACTGGGGTTGATCAAAATCATACACTCCATCAGCCCTCCCTCGGTGAACCACACAGTAGCAGATGAGCTAGTGAACAGCCACCCTGAGCTGTTTGATGGCATCGGCAAGCTCAAAGACTTTCAAGTGACATTGCACATTAACCCAGACATACAACCTACATGTCAGCCGCATCGTAGAGTACCTTTTCATGTGCGTCAGAAAGTCGAAGCTGAGCTGCAGAGACTTGAAGCTGAGGACATAATTGAGACAGTGTCTGGGCCAACACCGTGGGTCTCGCCCATCGTAACGCCACCTAAGCCCAAAGATCCAGACAAAGTGCGCATATGTGTTGACATGCGCCAAGCAAACACAGCCATCCAGAGAGAACGTCACCTGACTCCTACCATGGACGACGTCATCCATGAACTGAACGGAGCAACCGTGTTTTCTAAGCTGGATCTGACGTCAGGTTATCACCAGCTGGAACTACACCCCAACAGCAGGTACATTACCACATTCACAACTCACCTGGGTCTGAGAAGATATAAGCGCCTCAACTTCGGCATCTCTTCAGCTGCCGAGGTGTTTCAAAACGCAATCCATCAGGCACTTCAGGGGATCGCTGGGGTGAAGAATCTCAGCGACGACATCATCGTCTTTGGGGCAACGCAGACTGACCACGACAAGAGTCTGACAGCTGTGTTCCAGCGACTCAAAGAACGCGGCCTTACACTTAACCGAAAAAAGTGTGAGTTCAACAAGACACGACTAGAGTTCTTCGGGTTTGTATTCTCAGATGGGGGTGTCTCAGCCGATCCCAAGAAGGTCGATGCCATACGCCAAGCTGAAAAACCAAAGGACGCTGCAGCGGTCAGGAGTCTATTAGGCATGGCAAACTACTGTTCTCGTTTCATTCCTGACTTTGCTACAGTCACAGAGCCCCTGAGAAAGCTCACGAGGAAGAACACCTCCTGGCAGTGGGGTGCAGAGCAGGACGCAGCTCTGAACACACTCAAAGAGAGCCTCACCAGTGAGACCACAATGGCATACTTCGACCCAAACAGGGAAACAGAGCTCATTGTTGACGCCAGCCCAGTAGGACTAGGAGCGATACTGCTGCAAAAGGATAAAGAAAAGAAACATGTCATCGCATATGCAAGCCGAGCACTCAGCGACGTCGAAAGGCGCTACTCTCAAACAGAGCGTGAAGCACTCGCAATCGTGTGGAGCTGTGAGCACTTCCACCTCTACATCTATGGCAAAGAGTTCACAATGATAACAGATCACAAACCACTTGAACTCATCTGGAATAACCCAAAGTCAAAGCCGCCCGCCCGGATCGAGCGGTGGGGACTTCGGCTGCAACCATACAACCTCAAAATCGAATACAGAAAAGGGTCCGACAACCCAGCAGACTACATGTCCCGTCATCCACTCCAAACACAGACACCCGCCAAAAACACCCGCGCTACAAAAGTAGCTGAAGAATATGTGAACTTCATCACACAGAACGACATACCAAAAGCAATGACTCTGGAAGAAATCAAGCGTGAGACACTCAAGGATGCAACACTACAAAAGGTCAGTGCTCTCATACGCGACAACACATGGCACACAATCACGAAGAACACTGTGCTAAAAAAATATGAACATGTGAAAAGTGAGCTTACTGTGTCACATGAAAATAACATCATACTCAAGGGCACCAGAATCGTCGTCCCCTCTTCTCTCCAACACAGAGTACTCCAGCTTGCTCATGAGGCACACCAGGGAATCACCAAAACAAAAGCCCTCCTGAGAGAGAAGGTGTGGTTTCCAGACATTGACAGACAGGCCGAGACGATGGTTAGAAACTGTTTGGCATGTCAAGCCACCACGCCAGAAACGCACTATGAACCCCTACGGATGTCACACCTCCCTGACACAGTTTGGCAGGATGTCAGTGCAGACTTCTTTGGCCCACTACCAACAGGTGAACACTTGCTAGTCATTGTAGACGAATACTCACGTTACCCTCTGGTGGAAGTCATGCATTCCATCTCCGCGAACTCTGTTATTCCTGTCATGGACAAGATCTTCTCAATGTTCGGTATCCCCAGATCAGTGAAAACGGATAACGGCCCGCCCTTCAACAGCGAGCAGTTCAGTAAGTTTGCAGCCTACATGGGATTTCGTCATCGTAAGATTACACCCCTGTGGCCCCAGGCAAATGCCGTGGCAGAGAGATTTATGAAAACACTCGGAAAGTGCCTCCGTATTGCCCACATGGAGAATATCCCCTGGAAGCAGCATCTCTACACGTTCCTGCGCGGGTACCGTTCAACGCCACACAGCACAACGGCAATGTCACCCGCCGAGTTGCTGTTCAAACGTAAGATACACACGAAGATGCCTTCTCTGAACACACCCACCAAAAGAGATAAAGATCTTCAAAAGAGAGACCTCAAGGCCAAATCCAAAATGAAGGTGTACTCAGATGCTCGCCGTCACGCCGCACCTCACTCTCTCCGACCTGGTGACATGGTGTTATGCTCTCAACCCAGACACAACAAACTCACAGCGACCTACAGGCCCAAGCCATACAAAGTGATTATGGTTAAAGGTTCCATGATTACAGCTGTGCAGGATGGACACAAAGTGACAAGGAACTCCTCCTTCTTCAAGAAGCTCAGTCCTGGACTGCGTGACACATCTACACTGGAAAAAGAAGACGGAAAAATCACAGATGACACAACCCCAGTGCTGGCACGATATCCCACCAGGCACATACGGCCTCCACTGTACCTCAGAGACTTTGACACAGCCTGAGACAAACGGACAACATGGACTGACGAGGACTGTTAAATAGAACTAACTAAAAGACTTAATTTACAACCAGGCTTTTCTGTTCAGACCAAGAATGTTTATATGTGTTATTCTGTGTTTCATATCAGACATGGCATGTGTAAAATACTTAATTGATTCACTACACTAAAGCAATGTACTTGTTCATAACGTTCAGTATTGTTCACACATCAAGTGAAGTTTCGTTTTGATTACTTAAAGTAACAAACAAAAAAAAAAGCAAACAGTAAAACGCAACGTTGGGTTCATGTTAAAAAAAAAAAAAAAGAAAAGTGATGTAATATTCAGATCACAATATAAACTGAATCATAATTAATGTTCATCATAAACTGGCACAGAGTGTTTACGTCAGCGTGTCAGTATAGGCGCCAGGCGGATGTTTGTGTACGTCATAAGGAAGCGCCGGCCCTGTTAAGTGGTGCTGCAATAAAGCGCTGTATGTTAAGCTTCGTCTGATTCTTCGATAGCAAAACAAGCAACAGTCACTCATAAATGTTAC
>JALJCO010010576.1:0-60947 GCA_023101725.1 Atherinomorus stipes | reverse complement strand
GATAACCGAAAATGCACTTTTGGATAATTTTCGGTGGCCGAATTGTCGGTGCATCCCTAATCAAAATACAGTGAAAATCTGTTATGTGGGTTTCATGTCGTATTCTAAACAAAAAAGACCAGGAACCATCTTCTGTTTACAGGTAGACGTAAATGGACGTAAATGCGTCACGCCTGCCCCCTGTCCAATCAGAACTCTTCCTTTCTACCAGATCTAAACCTGAATTAGATAAACGTGTTTTCCATGTAAACCTTAATTTGAAATAATTATTTCCATGTAAACACGAATGAGAATAATGTAATCATTTAATTTGGAATAATTAATTCCGAATTAAAAAACATGATGTAACCGGGGCCAATCATAAGTTGATTCTCTGTCTTTCTAAGCGGCTCGGATAGCTGCAAGTGTTACGTGGTGATTAAACCACAAATCCTGTGATGACTACAAGCAAGTAGCGGCCCAGTTTGTGGCTGTGAGAAGGCATAAAACTGTCACAATCATACGTGTCTGTGGTACAATGTCAACTTGTTTTTATGGTTTAAAGTTTTCTCCTTCAATTTTTCTTAAAAATCATCGTTTCATACTATTATACTGACAGCCTCGGTGTCACGGCTGGATATAGACAGATATTAGTGTTACTTGGAATAAGAAGGCAACTGTTTTGATATAAGTTTTAGTACTACATTTATTTAGTATCTGTTCTTAATGCAAGCAATTTTTTCTCTGTTTAATTACTAATTTCACAAAAAATAAAAGATTTTACATTTCTGAGATCATTTGATTGTTTCTGACAATGCATCATGTTGGTCTTGAATTTAATGAATAAAGGTCTTAAAAGGTCTTAAATTTAACTTGCTGAAACCTGCAAGAACCTTAACTACAGTGTGAAGATCAATGGTTATTATGATGATGATGATGATGATGATGATGGGCCTAAACAGAATAATGCACAATTGTTCCCAACTGGAAAGAATGATCTGCTCCAGGTGGTTCAAGTTGAACGTGTTTGATTTAATACGACATGTGATCCAAGGTAGCCGAGAGAAAACGGATCTGGATTTTATCTCATGGGAGATAAGAGTTTATGATGCAGATGATACAGATAAGTTTATGATACTTTGAGGTTGGATATCAGTGTGTGATTAAAACAATGAGCAGTATCTTCTAAAATCAGCCTCATAGATGATCTAGTGAAAGTTAAATTTCTTTCAGCATTCAGATTAATGAGTTCCGACTCGGGATAGAAACTCCATGTAGTTGCTGATGAGGAAACTCTGCCCCAACTTTGATCAAAAACATACGTCAGAGTGCAATCGATACCTCGATGTTTGATATTCATGAGGCTTTCTCCCAATGGGGTACAAGCCCACATGTTCTGCATGAGCTGCTTTGAGGAAAAATCAATACGGATTACAGATCATGATGCACAGACACATCACGGGGGATTTGCTTTGAACCAGGAAATCCATGAATGAAATAAGAGGAAAAGGATTGTTGACAGCACGTTTTTTTTTTGTTTTTTGTTTTTTTAAGGAAAGTAGCCTGGAACGGTTTCAGTAATAAATCTGCAGGATTTATAAATGAAAAAGGTGAAAATTGGCTTTAAAGTATCTCACATTTAACAAAAGCTGCAGTTTAAAAAGGTTCTTAGAATGTTTGGAGGAAAGAAATGACATGTTTTCCTAGAAACAGAAATTTCCACTGATAGTCTGTTTCAAGTAGCGGTAACCTAAAATCTTCTTCACCACGGTAACATCCTTCCTCGGCATGCCTTGTTTTTTCCATCAGACTTTATTATTTATGATACCACACTGTGTTTTCTGTTTGTCAGTAAGATCAGCTTTGTAATGAGTGTGTTTTCCTTCCCTATTTTTTCCCGCTGCATTATTGATGAGGTGCAGCGATCCATCCTCATGAATATCAGAGTTAACAAACAGAAACACAAACCATTGTTTAAAATCTGAATGACAGTAGCAGAGAAACGGAGGTTTTATTCTGCAGACACACGGGTGTAAGCGAGCGTTATCTTTCTGACTGCAGTGCTGGCCCAAAAGGAGACAACATCTATGAGTGGAGGTCAACCATCCTGGGACCGCCAGGTTCCGTGTACGAGGGCGGCGTCTTCTTCCTGGACATCGCCTTCACACCGGACTACCCCTTCAAGCCCCCGAAGGTAATACAGCGTCATTGCTAGCTCCCATGCACAACCAGTTCGTCTAACAAAGCGGTGTTAACAACACACACAGCGCTGTGCTGGATCTCCACCCCTGCTGCCAAAAAAAAAAAAAGACCATTTAATTACTTGATGTGTGCTTTAGTGGGGGTTCATCACTTTGAGTTCATCTGCCTATGGTATGAGAGGAATGCAGCTAACACATTACTGACCAATCAGAAGTTGAGTGGCCTTTGGATAACGTTTGGTTGAGAGATCCAGCTGCAAAGTTGCAACGTCTGGTTTTTGAGGAGGGCAACCCCCCTCAGAGCACCAGCATGCATCAAGTGCTGCATATTGACCCCAGCAATCTTCTATTATCACTCACATGAACAACAATATTATAATGTAGTAAATGGCTGTTATTGTATCCCTTTAAAGGGACTAGAGGCAGGAATTGTGAATGAATAAACATGCATGTCCAGTTTTTTAATGCTAACGGGTGATGAAGCGATAAAAACCAAAAAGAACGAGCCCACCCACGTCTCTCTCCGTTGCCTTGAACAGGCTGTTTGCTGCACAAAGACTGTAGAAAATATGGACGTAGTATCTGGTCACTTCTGAAGAGGGGAAAGTGAAGCCAGTTGGGCGTGTCCCACCGTCGCCATCTAGCCGTGTCACGTGTGTCGTCCCTCCTACAAAATACTAAAATGGGCAAAGCGCAGCTGCAGGACAAATGATTGACAGCCAATGTATTCTGGGATAAATGTTAACCGAGCTAACTCGAAACTAACAGGAAATAACGAAGATTAGTCTCCTGAACAGCGGGATAAAGGTAAGACATGTTTGGACTTGCTGTTAGCTGCTAAAAACAACCATTTTGCTGCTCTGCTGCAGACTGAGACCTTACCGAGAGCAAACAAGGAGCTAATAGATAGCCACCGGTCGGCAGGCTGGCCGAAAAGGACACGCCCCTAATTATGTGTAATTTCAAGATTAAATAACATCTAAACGGATGAGTTATAAAAAAAAAAATTCACCCCCCTCACAGTTGACATGAAGGTAAACTTGACCTATTAAACCTATTAAGGAGTTTGCCCCTTGGAGCTGCATAATGTGCTGCAACTTGGAGGCTGAATTTCCCGCGCAGTGCTGCGGTTGTGACATCAGTTGATGCTGCAAACACGTCCCCGACGGTTTTGATACAGGAAGGAGACGGTCGCAGTGAATTCAGACACTGTAAGGGATAGTTATTAGGGATGTAACGATTACCAGTAAAATGGTAAATCGTGATAAAATTCGCAACGGTTAGTAATACCGTTGCAAATTTTAATTATCGTTAAAACCATGACTGATAACTGCACTTTGAAAAACTCAGTGATGCTGCTCATCGGCTGGAAAAGCAGCAGCAGTCCCAGTTTGCAACGTTTAATTTATGAAAACATGGAGGAAAGCAACAAAGGCACCCACCTGGACAGATCTCTTGAGATTTTTCTCCCTCTAAAAAGGACAAAGTAGATGTTTAGACTCATTTGGGATATTTTTTAAAGATGCTTGGGGGGGGGGGGTTCTATAATACCATGATAAAAATAATAACCATGATCATTTCGGTCACAATAACCGTGATATGAAATTTTTTTGTCGTTACATCCCTAACAGTTCTAGATTCTTCTGCTGTCAGCAAACGATCCAGATCAACTGAAAGACAAAAAAGTGGCGCTACGATGAAAAAGACTTAATCGTGCCGGCTTGGCTGGTGGCTGCAGGTACCCGCAGCGCCAGTCGCAGAATTTACGAGTTTCATTTCGTTATTCTGCCTCAAGTCCCTTTCAGTTTCTAGTAGGTTTTAGGTGAAGTGCAGAGATGAGCAAAACCACCAATGGTGCCGAGGGTGGCGTCATGTCTTGTTCGAAAGCTGAAATAAGCCAATGAGATCTCACACTTGGCATGAAATGATCCCTTTTTACTATCATGTTTCAGTTGTGAATATAGAAGGAATAAGTGGTTTGGATGAGATCACATCATTCATGAGAGGTGGAGCTTTCAGACGATACCAGTCATGACTCATGAGCTCATTTTAAGTGAAATTTTAAAATGAGTTAAATGGGCACAGAGACAAAGTATCATGAAACAAACACCTTAAATGTACATTTTTGACATTTTCTTTCCATAAATCTGAAAGAAGAAACAAAAGAATGAAGAAAAAAACCTCAGAATTGAACGCTGTGTTTCATGTGCCACACTTGCTCACACCTGCAGTGGGTCTGCCAGCACTCTGCTGAGGACACAAAAACAGCAAGATACCCCCCCCCCCCCCTTATCTTTACGTTGTAAAGGAGGAGCTGATTTTCAGTGATATTGTAGCTTCCTTTTAATAATTTGGATAAATAGAGTTGAGGTGAATCTGACCCAGAATATTTGTGTGCAGCTAACTGGAAGCAGCGCCGATGTCAGCCAAATAACTCGGAGCAGAATGTGAGCCAGCATATTTATTCCTCCATTAGTGAGAAATGTTTGCTAGTTAGTTTAGCCTGCAGAAAAACCAGGAGCAGATTCATACTAGCAGGTTTATTACAGGGCTGCCACAAGCAATTATTTTCATAATTGAATAGTCGCAGATTATTTTGGCGATTAGTCGACTAATCACATCATACGAAAGTTGTAGCATGTTTACAGTACCAGTCAGATGTTTGGACACTTTCTCTGAAACTAATTTAAAAACATGCCCAAACTTTTTACTGGTAGTGTTTAGGGCTGGGAAAAAATATCAATACACTGAAATATCGCGATATTTTCATATGCAGATTTCATATAGATATTTGAAAATGCGATATTGATCTATTTTACGTAAGATAACGGTGAAATCTCACGAGATTTCATGAAAACCCGCACGATTTCGTGACTGAACAACGAAATCTCTCGAGATTTCATTGGTAAAATAGATACCACATTTTTAAATATCAGCATATGAAAATATTGCGATATTTCAGTGTTGATATTTTTTCCCAGCCCTAGTAGTGTGTGTGTTAATTTATGTACAATTACAGGGTTCCTACGGGGTCTTAAAGTCTTGAAAGTCTTAAATTTACAAATCTGCATTTAAAAAAGTCCTTAAATCAGGCAGTTGTGGTCTTAAATTTCATATGGTAGGTCTTAGATTGTCTTCAGCTCTGACAGATTTCCATCACTTAGAAAAATGAGTGGGGGAAAAAAAAACAGACCCACGTGTTTATCCCAGCCAGTAAAAGACAGATTTTATTAGCCAATCAGGGAGAGATCAGGGCGAGTCTTTGCACAGCCGTCGCCTGTCAGCTTGAGGTTTGTGTAAACATTGTGTTTACCATTTCGAAGAAAATTTCAAAGCAGGTACCAATGATAGACGTAGGTAATTATGGCCAAAAGTAGTTGTTCAACCATTTTTGACAATATCTTTGTAAATGTAGAGGGAACTTTGTTTTTGCCAGCATGGCCATTAAATTGGCATTAAATTCTGTTCCAAGTTGGTCTTAAAAAGTCTTAAATTTAACTTACTAAGATGTGTAGGAATTAACACAGTTCAAGAAAAGCTGAGCAGACAGAAAGGCAGACGTGGCACAGTGGCAATTTTGAGAGAAAAAAACTAATCTTAACCATTAACGATTAGTCGATTATGAAATTAGTCACTGACTATTTTGATAGTCGACAATTAGTTGATTAATCGACTAATTGTGCCAGCCCTAGTTTATTAACTTGGCTTGTTTAAAAACAAGAAAAAAAGTTGTAGATTTATTTCGTCACTCTTGACATTTTTCCATTAAAATATTTTTATCCAGCTCTAAGTTATGATTAGAACCAAAATGGATTTGGGGGTGAAAATAAGTCTGGAGGCCTGTTTGATTAAAATAAAATAAACTTTTAAAATTTTTTTATAGTATTTTATGAAGTTTTTGTATTAAGTTTTACATTTTCATGCATTGACAGGGAGTCAGGGACGTTGTGGACCTCTGCAACCCTCCTGTCCATGCAGGACTGTTGTCCACGTCATTGTTTATAAGTTAAGGAGGGGAGATGAGGGTCAGAGTTGATGAGTCTGCGTCGTATCTAGCGAGTTTATGAAACGACCTGCATGTCGGCTGTAACTGCTGCCGCTCAGCTGATTCCACGACGCCTGCTATCTGAACGCTCAGGCTGATACCGCCTCTGTTTGGTTGGGGTGATAAGAAGATTGTTTTGCAGCAGAAAGTTGTAGCTTGACCACTACATGAAAGGCCATCTGAGAAATCTCCTTCTGTGGTCAACAAATGTACAAGTTTTCTGTCCCCTCATAATTTAATATTTTAGATAAGCTCATTACTGCTTGGTCTGACCGTATGATCCGTGGTTTATATGTTTGTTCCCACAGGATTAATGGGACCAGTTATGTAATAAATGTGACAAACTGCTGATCTATTTGTTTTGTTTTCATTAATACTTACTTGTAGTACGATAAAACAAAACAGAAGTGGAAGGAATAGCGATGGTGGCGTTATCGCAGTGAAAATCAGGATGAAAGAACAAGCTGTTCAGAAGGAATGGAAAACATACGGAAACATTCGGGAGTCTGTTTTGACTCAGTGAAAGACTAAACAAAGCTGACTTATCAAACTAGATACATATTTGGCTGTGTGTGTGTTTGTGTGTGTGGCGTTATGTAAACATTAGCAGGAAAAGGCCTCATAAACCTAGAAAGACAAAGGTAAACACTGGGGTTGGTAATGTGTCCTTTACTACATCTCTGCATTGTTTGACGCTTGCTCGATGTGATAAACATCAAAATAGCTGCAGAGATTCTGCACATGTCACTTGCCTCAAAATTATTTTGCATTCAGTGTTGAAAGATCACATTTTTCCTGAGTTCCTGGTTAATCTGTGACTGATAAACCGGAGAGATTTCCCCGATGAATGCTGTGCAGTGCAAGTGCCTCTTGCAGCCACCAGAGGGCGACGCTGTCCTGCAGACCAGACCCACCAGCATGCTGCAGTGATGCAGGCCCAGCAGCTCAGTATTGACTCAAGCGTAACAGCAGTCATTTCTCATGTCACGAAATGTGACTGCTTAGCAGTTTGTGGCCAGTTAACACCTTAATGCAGGGACAATGAATAAACAAGGGTGAAAAATGCAGTAAACACAAATGAGAACAAAAAAATTATGGAAAGGACTGAAATAAAGTAAAATACAGTTAAATATCATATACATTAATAAATGGATCATATGTACAAAAAATACAGGAATAATGGTGAATAGAATAAACAAAGAAAATTGGATAAAAAGTTGCTTTTAGCTTTTTATTTATTTATTTATGAAGCCAAAAGCAGTTTGCAGGGTTAAATGCTTAATTAGATGATACTTAAATTTTTACAGGGGGGAAGGGAAAAACCAAAAGTAAAAAGACTGAAGTGAAATACAATTAAATATAAATTAAATGAGAGAATAATAATAGAAAAATTATACATGGATTACATAAAAACAATTTCTAGAATAATTAATATTTTAAATAAGATTAATTAATCAGATTTAAAGAAATGAAGACATTTTTTTTTTTTTTTTTAGTTTGCAGCAAATCTGTGACAAAGGCATAGAACAGTGCCATAATTTTCTCACATTCAATATGTATGTTCTTCATTTCATTCTTATTTAGCTTTGATTTATTTTATTAAATCAAAAATATTTTCATAGAATATTTGAATAATCTATTCCATTAAAATACATCATTTTAATTCCCAGTTAATCACTAAGCTATATATACATACACATATCTATAGATATATATATGTACACAAAACCGTCCCGGACACATAAGAGCTCTTTGCTCATGGGCAGTGGACCGAAACACCTGTCAACAGGTGTAGAGTCTTATTGAACATTGGAGAAAACACCTGATTGCAGTGATTACCTCAAAATGTTGCTCAACAACATTTCAGCTTTGGAGTCCCATTATGCTTGTTTACTCATTTAATTTTTTTTTGTTTTTAATATTTCTGTTGAACAACATTTCAAAATTAATGTCATGATTTTCATAGAATTTTTTTTTTTTGTCAATTTCAGCTTATTTCACTGACAGCTGATTTTTTTTTCCATCTTTAATTGAATGATTGATGAATGAATAACTATGAATAATTTTGAGGATGATTGTAAATACGAGGAAAAAGCCTTTATAAAGATGTCTTTTCAGGAACTGGGCAAAGAAGAGATTGAAGAGTAAAGAAAGCTGGCGAACTGATAATAGATCCATGATGGACCAGTGAGAGTTGTGATTCTTCACAGCTGACGAGCTTGTTTCGTGTGTGCAGGTAACTTTTCGCACGAGGATCTATCACTGCAACATCAACAGTCAGGGGGTGATCTGTCTGGACATCCTGAAGGACAACTGGAGCCCCGCCCTCACCATCTCCAAGGTGCTGCTGTCCATCTGCTCCCTGCTCACAGACTGTAACCCAGGTAAGACCGGCATGTTCAGATTCTGCAGCACAGCGTCTAGATTTATTCAGCAACTTCACAATAACCGCACGTCTGAAGTCGTTTGTTTTCACCATTTAACAAACCATATTTAAATATTTAAAGGATTTTTCAGTGCAGTGTTCTTTATTTGAAAGCAGTTTGTCGTCATCTTCTCTATTTCCTGTGTTGGGGCGCACATAGCCCCACCCTCAACCAGTTAAGCTTGTGGCATCCCAGTAGTAGTTCTATTTATAAGATGCGTGTTGGGTTCAGGGCTGGCCTTTTGCTTTCTGTGAATACTCGCTCTGCTGTGTCACAGAGCCCTGATTCCACACCTGGCCTAAAAATCACTGAAGAACAATCCACAACTCAGTCAAACATACTTCTGCCTTTGAGCATGTTTAAAGAAACCTACACGTTTAAACGTGTTTACATCGATTTGTTTTTAATTTGCTTCATTAAATGCAGTTAGAATGACTCTGACTGTGAAGCGTGTTCATATTGTAGCCAGAACTTTAGGATTTAGATGAAGCAAACCAGACTGGACATTTGTTCTCTGATGGAAACAATTTGTATCTGCAGGAAACTTAAACCAGTTCTCCTTCTCTCCCCCCCCCCATCCAGCCGATCCCCTGGTGGGAAGCATCGCCACCCAGTACACGACTAACAGAGCCGAACATGACCGAACGGCCAAACAGTGGACGAAGCGATACGCCACATAAACCCACAGCGCAGCTGGGAGGAATGGGAGGGGTGGGAGGGGTGGGGGGGTCTGGGTTGTTTGTGTCAGGGGTTATTTCTATCTCAGATTTTTAGTACTTCATTGTCTGGTATATTTTTTTTGCTTCCTGGTTAAGTTATCTCCACAAATAAGATAAATAAAGGAACACAGTGGAAGTCTTGTTGTCTTTATTTTAAATTGAATGAAATATTCTTCTTTTACCCTGGAAATAATCCGTAATTATGGATTAAAGGTTAAATAATGACAAAATTAACAGTATATAAGAATAGATAGACTTAAGTAAATTTGCTGTATTTATTTTAGGGATGTACAATATTAGAATTTTGGCCGATATCCGATATGCCAATATTTTAAAACTCGTGGCCGATAACCGATATTGATACTGACACTGAAGCTGAAAAATAAATGATTTAATATTCATTCCTTGTGCTAAATTAGAAAAATAACTCAACTTGTGTTATGCATAGCAAGTCAAACTTAATGACAATTGTTCAAACAAAACTAATAAAGTATGAGGGTTATATCTGAGAACCACCTGGATTTAAGTCTGTAAAAATGAAGTTTTTGAAGGAGAAGTAGTTTTGGTTTTTTTGGACTTTAGAAACGGCACTCTGATCAGTTAAATATCGGTGGGGTGGCCGATATCTGATATTCAGTTTTAAGGCCGTTATAGGCCGATACCGGTAGGGGACCTTAGATTGTGCATGTTTAATTTATTTCCACTGATATGAGTGAATGTTTTCTGATGTGTTGCATGGTTATTATAGTTAACTAAAAACTAACGAAAAAACAAAAACTAAAATTGAAAAAATATTCTCGTTAACTGAAATAAAAAAAAAGGTTTTTAAATAAACGATAACTAAAAACTGTTTTGTGTTTTAACAAAACTAACTTAAACTACAATTATTGTAAAAACATATTTAGTTTTACTCTTTGTTAATTTGTTTAATACATAAGCTTTTTTGGTTTGACAAATTAAAATATATTTTTAATTTAATCTACTTACTTTGCTCTACTGGTTTTACTCTTGAGTGATTTTCTGATGATTTTGAATGTCACACCAGACAAAATTGTATAATTTACGAAAAAAAATAAAATTACGCTGAAACTAATAAAAACTAAACTTAAACTAAAACTACGTTTTTTTCCAAAAATTAAAACTAATAAAAAAAAAAAACTAGCAAACCTGCTCAAAAACTGAATTGAAAAACAAAAAGCCAAAACTAAATAAAAACTGAAACTGATGAAAAATCCCAAACTGTTGTAGCCTTGATGTGTTGTATTCATGTCATAGGGGTTCACTCATAGTGAGCGCATGAAAATATATCTTGAATGTTTACATATAAATTAGCCTGAAGTGTTGAGATGATTCAGTGGGCTCGGCTTACGTAGGTGCAGCTGTAAACTGGAGCAGGCCAAAGATTATAAATAAACTGGGTAACCAGGTAATTCTGGGTCTCTGCGTGTGACACCACGTTCCAGCTTCAGCCGCGACATCCGTGACCCTCCTCACTCATTTAACAAGCTGAACTTGGTGCCGGACCCCGATGTCATCTGGATGAATGCGGTTTGTCCCGTCAGCAAGTTTTAGGAATATTTATTGCTTTGTTGAACTGGAGCTGCACCAGTAAGATGTGTGCCAAAGATGGGATGCTGCTACTGGTTACCAAATATAGCCACTGTCCAGTGAGAGGTTAAGTCATATTAAGCGTGCGGATCAGAGAGGTCATCCTTCTTCAGGTTTCAGGCTCAGGTCACCACCGGACACGACACGTGCTGCTGGAGCTTCTGCAGGGGCAAACGTGCATTTGAAAGGCTACACATGTGATGCATGCCTCAATATCATTTTCTTTGGACACTTAAAAAAATTGGCTATCAAAACAAGCACCGAACAGTCGCCACCTGAATGCTTTAGTGGGCTGATCTGGCTGAACATAACTCATTAACTGTTAAAATCATCAGTCAGGTTTAGGCTGGGTCACCCATGAAGTGGCTCAATTTAATTCAAACTTGATCCCTGACAGGCTACTTAGATTTGCAGGTATTTTTATAACACATTTGTTTTTAAAATACAGAAACAACCCAATTCCAATCCATCAGATTGCAAATACCTTAGTTACAGATTTGTACAAATTGAAAAAACAGACAAAAGAAAAATACACATACACACCAAATATTGTAAGGGGAAACCTTCTTCCATTCAGACACCTGTCTGCCATCAATAGTAGATTTTTAAGATCTGTAGGTATATAATCCATGAAGGTGTCTAAAGGTTTAAAAATTCTTCCTTGGCCTTTACGACGGTTTGCAACCTTTCATGAGGGAGGATGTTAAAGATTTCTCTGTACCAAAGGGTGACCTAGGAAGAGTTTAATCCAGTTTTTTAATATGCACTTTCAGGCAATTAGAGTTTGTCAAAGAGCTTATGATGTAAAACAGAGACGCAAGTCTCTGCCTAGGAGGCAAGGCAAGTTCATTTGTATAGCACATTTGCCAAAATCCAAAAAGTTAATTTTATTTCTTATTAATGTACACTCAGCACCCCACCTTGACGAACGAAATGTAGAAATTTTTGCAAACTAATTAAAAAAAGAAAAACTGAAATATATTTTTTTCTCTAAAAACTCTCTGTCTTCTTTTTTTTTGGGTTCAATTCTTCCCCTTGTTTTCTTTTTTTCTTCCTTCCTTCCCCTTCCTTTCCTTGTTTGGTGGGGTGTCTTTCATTTTCCTCTCCCGCTTTGGTTTTGTTTAGTCTGTCTGCGGCGCTGTGTTTTTCCCCCCTCTCTTATTTCTTCCTTTGGGTTTTTTTTTTGTGGACCTTCCCCTTTGGGTCCTGCTCTGGAGAGCTTTTCCTCCAGGATCTCCCCTTGGCGCTTTCTTTTTCATTCAACTAACAGTCGTCCTGTCCCTGCAGCTGAAAAACACCCCCATACCATGATGCTGCCACCACCATGTTTCGCTGTTGGGATGGTATTGGGCAGATGATGAGCAGTGCCTGGTTTTCTCCACACAAACCGCTTAGAATTAACGCCAAAAGTTCAATCTTGGTCTCATCAGACCAGAGAATCTTATTTCTCACAGTCTGGGAGTCCTTCATGTGTTTTTTGGCAAACTCTATGCAGACTTTTATATGTCTTGCACTGACTCTGCCATAAAGCACTCACTGGTGGAGGCTGCAGTGATAGTTGACTTTGTGGAACTTTCTCCATCTCTCTACTGCATCTCTGGAGCTCAGCCACAGTGATCTTTGGCTTCTTCTTTACTCTCACCAAGGCTCTTCTCCCACCATTGCTCAGTTTGGTTGGACGGCCGGGTCTAGGAAGAGTTCTGGTCGTCCCAAACTTCTTCCATTTAAGGACTATGGAGGCCACCGTGCTCTTAGGAACATTTAATGCTGCAGAAATTCTTTTGTAACCTTGTCCAGATCTGAGCTCGCCTTCTTCTCTGAGCTCCTTGGACAGTTCCTTCTACCTCATTGTCCTCATTTGCTCTGACATTCACTGTGAGCTGGAGGCTCTTATATAGACGGGTGTGTCTAGAGGACTATAGCTTTTATAGATAAGTAATAAATAAATGACAACAAAACAATAAATGGTAAATTAAATAGTAAAAAGCTTCTAAAAAATATGCTGCGAGTGTTGAGCTCTGAAAATAGTACTGATGGCGTACGTGGTGGGAGCTTACATCCTGCCAGGAGTGAATCATTCCACAGAGGCTTGAACTCTGGCCAGACAGCTGAATCCGCTAAATAAATACAACACTACAACTGCTGCCCCTACAAATGTTTTCTAAACCATGACACAGTTTCTTTTCATCTTTTTCTAATAAATGAACCCCTTTCTGAGTTGAAAAAGAATGAAAGAATATTTGGGGGAAAGTTGCCTGAATTAATAGTTAACTCATTTAAACTGGTTTTGTTGACGAACATCAGCGAATCCCAAAGCTGATAAAAGAAATTCCCTGGATTAGCCGCCATAAAAGTTATTCATTCACGTTTGATTTGTTTATGTTCGGTGCAGTTGGCAGTTTAGGCTGCAAAATATTTGCCAGATTTTTTTTATTCCTCGTACCGTGTAGATAAGAAACCTTATCACGTGTAATTTAAGACGATAAATGTCAAGGGCAATCATCCGCACTGTTGACAGGTAGAATAAAACCAGATCGATTTGCTGTGATGATAAAGTATTCAGCTTCGGTCACTGAGTTTCCAGTGGGCCAAAGTAATCAGAGTACTCGCTGCTATGAGTCCATGTGACATTCAGCCGGACAATTTGGATTTTTCTTCATCAAATTTACATTTTGAGTCGATTCTGTGAAATTTCCTGTTAAAGCTATTCAACTTTTCTGATTCTGACTTGAAGAATAGTTGTTTCATTTGTGAAGAACTTAACTTTCATTTCAGAATGAGGCTGACTTGAAATGAAAACATTTTAAACATACTTTTGATTTGACGTTGATCCTTTACATCCTCTACTACAGTTTTCAATAATTTGACATAAAATAGAGCTGAAGCTGTGGTTAGATGCGCGCTGTGTGCTTTTAGTTTTCAGGGGGACTTCCAGAGACAAATAGTTTCATTTAATTCTTAGAAGTTAAAGTAAAAATAGAGCGCACAGAGGACGCTGTTTAGTTTAATTAAAGCTTCACTCTGAATCATGTCCTAGATATACATTCCTGCCTGTAATTTTACTGAGATTTGCTAATTAAAAGTTAATTTAAATTCAGTCTGAAACTGCAGATTTGTGCTGCTGTGTAAGAAAAAAGTTCAATTAATCCAATAAACTAACAAAATGTTACTATTTTTCAGGTTGTTTGAAAAAAATATCAGTGTTACTGTAACATCATGATATTCTGCAGAAATGTGATTACTCAGCAGTGCATCTGGGGAACAGAAGCGAGACAATATCATGCTCCAGGTTTTGTAACTGGAAAATCTTTACATGTGACTGAGAATCTGACCAGAAAGAATGCAGACTGGAAAACAATGTGAGGCTTATAAAGTCAGTCCAAACGTGGCTGTTATTCAAGAATACATAAATGCAACGTGGGATCAGTGCAAAATCTGTGTTTAAAGCTATCGTTGCTCTCATCTCCGTGCAGAAACAGAAGCCTTCTCAAGAAACGAGGCCAACTCACCCCGTTTTGACCCCACTGAACTCGCCCAAAGCATGTATAGAAATGGATTTTAAGACCTTTCAATTGACTTTTCGGGTTCTTCGTGGCCTGACATATGCTTATCTACTTGACCTTTCAGTGCCGTATGAGCGTGTCGGCTAACATTTTGGTCAGAGCACGTTTTATTTGAACCAGAGCCTCAGCTGAAAAACAGGGGTGACGGAGCTCCTGAGGTTAAAGACCCCAAACTGAACTGTGGATAAAGCTGCCTGAAGAGATCAGGCAACAAAGTCAACTAAATATTGTCCTTTCCTAAATCTAAGAGCCTTTTTTGTTTTGTTTTGTTCTTTACTTATAATTTTTTTTATTAAATGCCTTGTTTTACATCATATATATATATATATATATATATAGTTATTTTTACTTGATTTTCTTATCTTTTCCTGCTGTTTGTATAAAGGACTTTGTCAAGATTTATTCATTTATATATTTATGTGTTGCCACTAACTTGTAAAAACCCTGACAATGCGGTATTTAATGATTGTTCAAACGTGCAAAGAGTCATTTTATTAACATTTTGAGGCTCTAATTAGCTCATAACATATTTAGTTTCTAAAGCACTTTAACCCTTTAACACCCTGCTCTAGTGTTTTGTCCAGCTTTGTCTCTTTTATCCTATTACTTTCTCAAATTTGACAGCATTTTAAACCATTTGTTAAAAAACTTTGATTCTTAACATCGTTTTTTTTTTTTTTTCTTAATGAAAACTTTAAAGGGTTTAAAACAACTTAACAGTTGGCCAAAGGGCTGTACAATAAAAATGAAAGAAACAATGACTCAAAGCAGCACAACAGTTAAAGTGCAATTGAAGATAAAAATAGTTTAAAAAGGTTACACATTAACAGAGGAACAGGACATTTAAAATAAATATAAAAAATAAAAGTGGGTCCAAAAAAATGTAAAATGAAGTGAGAGAACATCTCTCCCTGGCAAGAAAGTTAGGGATAAGTTTTAAAAGCAGCTAAAGAAAATGTTGTTTTTCCTCCTGAGAAGCGTGCTGTCCACACTGAGCTGTAATAATGATAATGTGTGACTCCTGGAAAGCCTGATGAGGTTAAAAACTTGAATAACCGAACCGAGCTGTCAGGGTTTCACTCTTCACGTTGTGCTCTGCAACGTGACTGCTGTTTCCATTCCTCTGTTACGTCGACCAGCCGCTTGGCTCCGCCCCCTCCGGTGTCCCGAAAGTGTGTCACTGGGTTAAAGTGGCTCGAGCGGCCGGGCGGAGAGGCGTGGCCGACAAATGGGTCACATGGGCGAACCCACTATTGAGAACATTTAGTTCTCTCGACTAACCCGCAGTCACACAACAAGGGGGAGTTCCTCCGATTCAGCTGCGCATCCGCGAGCCTCTCGCTTTCAGGAACAGTAAACTCTGGAAGAGTCGCTCTTCCATGAGTCATCGACTTGGACCTGCACATCATTTCCCGAAAAACAAGCCCTGGTATGAGCAGCAGCTCCGTCTCTCTACTCGCTGTATTTGCTTACAATTGCTGAGTTTAGCCGCAGCTGTCGAGAAAGACAGTTGGATTTAGTTAAATATCTTTTGGAGATTTTGACTCTTTCTCTACTAAAAGATGCCTGAGGACATCGGGACAGCCAAACCTGGTAAGAGGACATTGTTATATGTTAATATATTTATTATAAATGCGGTCACTGCTGCACTGTGCACACTTGGACTTTGCTGCA
The DNA here is from genome assembly GCA_023101725.1 of Atherinomorus stipes. Taxonomy (NCBI): domain Eukaryota; kingdom Metazoa; phylum Chordata; class Actinopteri; order Atheriniformes; family Atherinidae; genus Atherinomorus; species Atherinomorus stipes. The sequence continues at coordinate 44,732 of JALJCO010010576.1, read as the reverse complement.
GTGGTAATGAATGATGATCCCATTCATACAAAACACAGCAGCTAGATTCGTGCTCTATTTAATGATTTTAGCGAGTATATCCTCTAATTTGTCATGAAACTGTTCATTATGTTTACTTAACATGTAATTGTATTGGTGGCATGATTAAATTAAATGCATAATGAGTCTTATTAAGCAAAAACAGGCAATGTGAAGGGTTGTTAACAAGCAGTGCGTGGACGAAGTGTTTCTTCTCTTGCTGTATTAGTCGGATTAAAATAAACGATTAAGCGTCAGAAAACGCTAATATCTTATAAATCATGTTTTAGTTGCATTATTATGTGCTCAAAGTGTAAGGAAATGTTTTATTCCGGTTCTATAACCGTGTTTTAAAATCGGGTTAGGAGTGCCAATACGGCGCTGCGACGCTGCTTCATTTACAATTGACACAACAACAGTGTTCCACTTCCCCGATCCCGCTCACATGGACAGCGTAGCCTAGCCATGTGCCCGTGTGTACACGCTTTCTGTAGGAGCGCTCTGATTGGCCGAGGGACCTCCCTCTCTGTACGCACGCGTCAACTGAATTGTTCTCCGATTGGCTGGAGCGGAGACCGTGACGTAGCGCATTGCATAATCCACTCCGAACACGCTACTCCTGGCGCGAGGCACGGCTGCGAGGTACACGTGAGACGGAGGGGAGACAGCAGCGGCTGACCTAGATTTCTCTTCCTCGCGCTGTGTGTCCACAAAAATGCATGACAGGTCCACGTGTGGGTGGGCCGTGAAAGAGAACAGTCATGGTTGAGGTTAGGTAATAGTCTGCCGTGGAAGCGAAGTTTGTTTTCCTTGTTGAATAAAAACACATTCCTCTTTTCCAGGGAAGACGCTGTTTGTTTAGTTTCCTGGTTATTTTTTTTGTTTGTTTTCGTGGAAGCTGAATCAGTATGTTTATTTAAAGCTACACCCCCATTCCAGCTCATATATTTAAACTTTTTCCACTTTAAAAGTTTTGTCACTTTTTATGTGGTTTATGTACTCAACTAAACGGCAAAATACATAATTATAATTGAATTATCTCGTTTTTTGTTTTTTTTTGGTAACGTGCCACGTCTGTTTGTAGCAGACTTAACACTTTAAATAAATGCTTCATAATGGAGAATTGTGTCCAAACATATTACACAAATAGGAGAGGATGTTTTCCCTTCGACAAAAGTTGCCCCGGTGCTTCAGTGACCCTGTCTGGTCAAGTCAGCGGAGCACATTCCCATTACACACAGACCCTGGTGTGTTATGTAACAGAGTTATCCAACCAGTACAGGAGGTGATAAAGCAGGTCAAAAGCAGCAGTGAATGAACCAACCAGAAAACAGAAACACATGTGCAAACACTGGATTAGTGTGCTGCCTGGGTGTGTCCGAGGCACCTGTACTTTTTGTGGGTTGTTTTTTTAAAGGCAAGGCAGATAAGTTTTAATTAGTTTCTTTCCTGTTTTACAAGATAAATGAAGCTTAATCAAGATGTGTCATGTCTAAAGAATTATTTTAGAGGAATGTTGTCACATCTCTACCCATGCATTGGATTTTCTTCCTGTGAGTAAGCCTCCCTTCCTCTTACCTAGGAGGAGTCATCGCCTACATTTCCTCCAGCTCTGCCTCCACCTCGGAGACCTGCATGAGGAGCAGCCCCAGCGGCGGCTACATGTCGACATCGCCGACTCTGTCCCGGCCTTCGCTGCCCAGCCGGGCTGTGGGGATGGTGGTGGACATCGCTCCACCTGCAAAACGGGGCCACGGCGCAGAGAAGGCCGGCCGCTCCTCCACATCAGCCAAGAGCAGCATCACAAGTAAGCCTCAATTTAAAAAAACACATCTATTTAAGCACTTTATTTTAATACGTCGCACATTACTCACTTGAAATCTTTGTTTTGTGCAGAGATCAACGGCATGGTGCTGCTGTGTAAGGTATGCGGCGACGTGGCCTCGGGTTTCCACTACGGCGTCCACGCCTGTGAAGGCTGCAAGGTGAGATGAGATGCCTCCCTGTCTCTTAAATCCATGAGCTCTGCTTCTCTGCACACACTCACATTTGTATCCTCTAAATCTTCCAGGGCTTCTTCAGGAGAAGCATCCAGCAGAATATCCAGTACAAGAAGTGTCTTAAGATGGAAAACTGCACCATCATGAGGATCAACAGGAACCGCTGTCAGCAGTGTCGATTCAAGAAGTGTCTGGCGGTCGGGATGTCCAGAGACGGTGAGGTTCACATTTGTTTCTGTCCTTTTTGCTCCAAATTAGGACGGGGCGATACCGAAAATTTCCTGTCGATACAATACCAGTAGTTTATGCTACTTTTTCATCGATACAGATACTTTTTGTCCCTTAAAAGAAAATCACATTATTGTACAGTTTGCATTAATATCTTAAATGCAAGGGCAATATGAAATATAAATAAAATTTTAGAACAGAATACTGGAAAGAAATGCTTTTAAAACAACAAGAATTTATATTGACGAGTAAATAAAAAAAAAAAAAGATTAAAACTTCTTTCAATTATCAAATAACTGAAGTACAGGTTAAAGGTATGTAAAAAAAATCAAAGGTCAGTGGCAGAAAAATGTGATATATAATTTAAAACTTTGTTTCTATTGATGTGCAATTGCTGCACTAGAATAGCCGTTATGTGTTTATTTTCTTAGAATGAGTCATTCATATCTACTTTCTGTGGGTGCACTTACATGGAGGCTGTCATATTAGTTCCCCCAATTTACTACGGCGTCCCCGAGTGGACAAAACACTGTGTGTGAAGTGAGAACCCTCTGAACGTTCAAACTTTCTGTACCAGCTTTGTTTAATGGGGGTTAGAGACTGTTTGGGATAAAGTGGTTACTCATAGTACAGTCATAGCTACACCTGAGACCATCTTTATGGCTTGGAGAATTTTGGCCACTAACAGCCACCGTACGTTCACAACAGTGCTGTAATATGAAGTTATTTGAAAGAAAACATCTTTTCTTTCAAATACTCATTTTTACCACTAGATGTCAGTAATGTACCTTTAATATTATTTACATTTATTCAGTGGAAAATGTTCAAATATAAAATGTAATGGTAGTATTATGAATTTAAATAAGTACTGAAAGATACCAACAGTAGCAGCAAAAGTGGAAATAAATAGCATATTTTCTATCTGTATTGTGGTATCATGAAACTCAAAAAACTATTGATTCCAATATTTTGTCTGGCTGGTATTGAAGTATGGACTCATCCCTAGCTCTAAAACTCTTCATCATCTAACGGGTGTGTGTTCTGCTTTTTAGCTGTGAGATTTGGCCGCATCCCGAAGAGAGAAAAGCAGAGGATGCTGCTGGAGATGCAGAACGCCATGAACAACATGATGAGCAAAAACAGCCAGCTGCACGGCATGCTGCACGGCCACCAGAGCCCCTCGCTGCCCATGGAGGCCATGACCAGCGACGCCAGCTCCTCTTCCTCCTCTTCCTCCTCTACTTCCGACTCTCCATCGTGTTCCAACCCTTCCTCTCCGCAGTGCCCCCAGGACTCGGAGTCCGTGGTTTCCATGGACACCAACTCCAGCTCAGCGTCCTCCTGCGCGTCGGACAGCAGCGAGGACGAGTCCGTGGTCACGGGGAACAGGCAGCACCAAGATGCCTTCGCGTTCAGCCAGCAGAGGTTGCCGACGCAAGCCCAGGCGTCGCCCTCGCCCGACGCGGTCGCCCTGGAGACGGGGGGCGACAGCCGCATGGAGGAGCAACAGGAAAGCTGGAACTGCTGGAACAACAACGCGGCCGTCGGTTACCAGCGTTGTCCCTACAGCAGCAGCCAAAACGCCAGCAACTCCGCTTACAGGGAGGAGAGGGGAGGGTACCACCAGCAGCAGATGTCGCCACGGCAACAGCAGCCGCAGCTCAGCGGCGATGCATCTGGAGATACCCAAACACAGCAGCAGGAATATCACAGACAAACCGCCTCTGGCGGCTACAACGGACCAAACGGCTGCGTGAAAAGCAGAGCACATCTGGTGAGTTTTTCTTTCAATCACCTTAAATCTTCTTCATGATCCCAAACACATCCTCATCCTCATCCTCGTGTATTCCAGGTATGCCCGATGAACACCTCCCCGTACGTGGATCCTAGCAAGCCCAGCCAAGAGATCTGGGAGGAGTTCTCCATGAGCTTCACCCCCGCCGTGAAGGAGGTGGTCGAGTTCGCCAAGAGGATCCCGGGCTTCCGCGACCTGCCCGAGCACGACCAAGTCAGCCTGCTGAAAGCCGGGACATTCGAGGTGAGGGCGAAACGGAAACACCTGCTGTTTGGTGCCGTCTTTGAAGCGAGCAGCTGCAGATGGCTGGAATACGGGTGCACACAAACACAGCAGCCTGTCCGCTGATATTCGTCCTGATAACAGAGCGGAAATCAAAGAAAGCTCAGAGATACAAACACGCTCGGGTGTATTAAAACCTCAGCTTGGAGCACATTTGCTCATTTTAAAGTGCAGCTTTCATGAGAATAATTATGTGAAGGGTTTGGTGATCATTTATGCACAAATCAGATCGTGATTTTAATCTTCGTCTCCGTCCTTGTTCTGCCGTTCAGGTGCTGATGGTCCGATTCGCCTCCCTGTTCAACATGGCGGAGCGGACGGTTACCTTTCTGAGCGGCAAGCGGTACAGCCTGGACACGCTGCGGTCGCTGGGCGCCGGCGAGCTGCTCAACTCCATGTGCGAATTCAGCGAGAAGCTGGCGGCTCTGCGGCTCGATGCGGACGAGATGAGCCTCTTCACCGCCGTGGTGCTCGTCTCCGCCGGTGAGAATGAAAACCGCGACGACAGATTCAGCGCTCTCGCCTCTGTGGCCGTCGCCGCTAACGTTTCCTCTCTCTCTCTGTCCTGGTTCAGATCGCTCAGGAATCCAGGACTTAAACTCAGTGGAGGCCCTGCAGGACAAACTGATCCGGGCTCTGCGGAACCTGGTGATGCAGAACCACGGCGACGAGTCGTCCACCACTTTCACCAAGCTGCTGCTCAAACTTCCCGAGCTGCGCTCGCTCAACAACATGCACTCTGAGGAACTGCTGTCGTTCAAAGTGCACCCATGAAGGCTTCCTGAGAGGGGACGTTTGGTACCTCCACCTCCTTCAAACCTCCACCAGGACCTGCCTCTCACCCCCCCACCCCACCCTGCACACCCTGTATTCCACCACCCCAGCTGAGTGTTTGTCTCTAGAATGTATGAAGTTATTTTTTATCCATCTTGGTTGAGCAGGGGTCCGAGGAGAGAACAATATAAAGCGTACTGTATTTATAGAAGTGATAGCTTGCTTGTTGCACACAAACACACACAAATGCACATGTGTGAGAGACTTTTAGTTTTGCATTTGGTTGCTTTTTTTTCTATTTTCAGAGTAAAGAAAGTACTTAACCGGCTTTATAAAATCATACAGTGTAAAACTAATTTGTCAATTAGATTTTTTTTTATTATTCTTTTGACATTTGTTTCCTCCTTAAGCCATTAATTCCAAAGTGTATTTTCTAATGAGCAGGTGAATGTGAGAGACAATACATACTGTACCCGACATACATGTTTGCTTGGTCCAAAACTTAAAAGGCTCCATGTGTGGTGAGGAAGGCAAGCTATCTGAAAACGTATCGACGAATGTGTGACGATCGCTGCTAATGCATGGCTGTACTTAATGCAAACAAATATTATCTCTGTCTGCTCCCCCTTTTGGCTCAGAAAGCATCAGTTCTTTGTTTTCGGTGTATATAGTGTTGTATATTTTCTTTTTATTTAATATTGTTTACATGTTTGTGTCCACGGGGAACTGCCTGTACACTGCCTGGTCATTGCTGGGGGAGGGAGGGAGGGAGCGGGGATGACATGACGCCATTTAAAGTGAAAACACTACATTTGCACAAGTTCCCGAGCAGAGAAAAACAAGTAGAGTGCAGCAGCGCGTCATGTTGAAAGGCCACGTGTAAAAATGTTTCTGCCATTTTCCCACATTTTCTTTTTGCTTTTCTAAATCAATCTGTTTTCAGCCGAGCACTGAATTTTGACTCCTGTTTTTCTCACTTTGTTGAAAATATCGGCTTCTCCTGGCATCACTGCCATCTGTAAATAGCTATACATAAATATATATATATGAAATATATATATAAATCTCATGGACATAGACTATAAATATAATATAGTATGAATAAAAACATGAAGAATATTTTGGTTCTGTGTTTTTATTGATGTTCCACACTGAAGTCTATCATGGATTAATAATGGCTCATAGAAGCTGCAGTGACATCAGTTCACCACTAGATGGAGCTACAAACCTGCACAATCCTGTAAGGCGAGACGCTGCAAGAAAATAGGGTAAAAAAAATAACTGGTATCACCATCAAACTTTCCTGGTTTATTTCTCACATTAGTGCTATCATTTTATTGTATTGCAAGTTTTCTTAAATTTTATGTTTAAATATGCAAATGAGGTGTTGCCAAAAATGGGCTAATTTGCATACATATCTAGGGAAAAAATCAAAACATACCAGGTTCAAAGTTCCTTTTAAATTTTGTTCACATATTAAAGCCAAACGTTTTTACAGAGGATATTTTGGATATCTTGTCATTTCACAATTTAGAATATACTGTCAACAACCAGAAAAAACTCATTTTTTGGCATATTTTTGGGATGAAATGTTCTATAAATCAGGCTGTGAATGACATATCAAAAAATCCTTCGGTAAAAACCTTAAGAACACAGTCAGGAGCAAAACTTGAAAGTTTGGTTTCTGGAAGTGCTCCTGAAGTTGAGATGTTTTACCCAGACGAAGATAAAAAAATCTTATTTTGAGTAAACAGCAACTTTAGCTGCTGTTTGGGTGGGATTCGGTGCATCAGACAAAGTATCATTAAATAAACCCCTAAAATGTTTATTTTGGACTTTTTTTTTACATCTTCTGAAAGAAAACATGTTGAAGGAGGGAAAAAAATGAAAATCTCAAAATTGACCAGGTGATGAAAAAAAAAAGTTTTTTTCCTGTCATGCCTCCCCTTAAAAACACAGAGACGCTGGTGTGAGAGCTGCCTGCAGATCATTTCACATCTAAATTTAGCTTAGATACACAACAAGCAACATATTATAACATTCATTCTTCAAACCTGATTTTAGTCCGTTAAATATCAGTGTTTTCAAAATAACACCAAAACTTTGCATCAACTCCTGCTGGAAAACTTTACGCAATCCACAGTCACACTTTCTCTTTTTACACATACACACTCAAAAATAAAGGTACCAATTTGTACTTAAAAGGGTACAAAGCTTGTTGCTGGGGATGTTCCTTTTTTAAAAAACATTTCTGTACCCTTTGGTCCTGGTCCATTTTTGTACCTCATCAAGCTGTATGAGTTAATAAAGTACCATTAAACCAATTAAAAATTATGAATAAAACTCAATAAAATAGAGATTATGACAACAATCAAAGATGCTAATAATAAATGAATAATTATTCTATAAATATTAGGCCAAACACATACATAATTATACATATAGTTATTACTATGATTACTATGATTGTTATGAAAATCATAATATAACAACTATAATTATACTACTGTTTAGAAGTACTGCTATTTATAGTTATTGTGCAAGCTACACACATTTATCAATGCTGCAGGTACTCTTAGGGTTGAAATGGTACAAATTTGTACTTTATATTACTTTGGACCCTTTTTCATAGTATATAGGTACACTTCTGGCCTCATAAAGACCAATATTGTACTTTTGAGAGAACATTTGTTTTCCTTATTTAATGGGAGGGTACAAATAATTTTGAGGACAACTGTAATTGGAATAATTCTGACTTTCATTAAGAAAAAATAAATAAATACAAGAGTTCATAAAAATGATGAACTTGGGTAAAACAAAACAATATAAAGAGAGAACCACTGACATCAACTCAAGCTGCAAAAGTCTAAGTCTGAATGAGGTGTGTTACAGTTGCAGCCACAGGCAAACGGCGAGCCCACTTCCACAATGCACAAAAACTGTAGTTCTTTCTTCATCCACTAGAGGCTTAAAAACAGAGCAAATCCACATAGACTCCCATGTTAAAAAGGCCAACTTCACAGCACAAATAAACATGTTTACAGCCTGTGAGGAACCTTCGCTTGGGGCCTCACTTTGGGTAGGGGTGATGTGATGCATCCTGTGAATCCTGCACAATGTCCTCAGAGTCTGCAGGTCACACCTGGTGGAAAGTGGCCTGAGCATAAGCGCAGCGAAGCACCCACGGAAAATACGGAGCACCCACGTGGGAGTGATGGCAAAGTCGGTCTCACCAGCATCCACGCAGTGTTTCCCTACATTGACTCAGTCATGGCGGACTTCCTCAGCTATATTATTAGCGCCATGCCTTCAAAAGGATGAGAATTAAATCTTTTCACATGGATAACGTCAGAATTTCTTCATTGAAGCTGGATTACTGCTTCTAGAAAGCAGCAGCAGTAGAACCGTCTGCTGTCAGACTGCATTTGCACGTGAACGCAGCATGGAGACCGGTGTCGTGATGAAAACACCTAAACATCCTACGGAAGAGGATTAGGGCCATTAGAGAAAAAAAAAAGAAAAATTCTGAGAAAAAAGTCAGAATTCTGACTTTAATCTCAGAATTCTGACTTTAATCTCAGAATTCTGAGAAAAAAGTCAGAATTCTGACTTTAATCTCAGAATTCTGACTTTTTTCTCAGAATTCTGACTTTAATCTCAGAATTCTGAGAAAAAAGTCAGAATTCTGACTTTAATCTCAGAATTCTGACTTTTTTCCAGAACAGTTAAAAAAAAAAAATTTCTGGATTTTTTTTTCAATTTCCGAAAAAGTCAGAATTCTGACTTTTTTCTCAGAATTCTGAGATTAAAGTCAGAATTCTGACTTTTTTCTCAGAATTCTGACTTTTTTCTCAGAATTCTGACTTTTTTCTCAGAATTTTTCTTTTTTTTTCTCTAGTGGCCCTAATCCTCTTCCGTAACATCCTAAACTTAATAAATGAGGATAAAGTGGCTTCGGTTCTTCATTGAATCAAACCACCTCGTAGCTTACGGTCACAAAATCAGCCTCGTTTAGTGAGAAAATAGTACGGACTTTTGATGTGGCACGGTCCTGGATATAATCACCAATGGCTTCATCACGCTGCAGCTAAAAGCAGCCAAACATTTCACAGAACAAACAAGACTGTGTGTGTGTGTGTGGGGGGGGGGGGGGGACAAAAAAAAACTATAGGCTGCTATAAGGTTGCTGATTAAATTGTTAAGATTATGTCGCACTGGCTACGAATTTTGCTTTCTGTTTCACTTGCAAGCCCATTTATTGCTTAGTGTCACATTTGTGAAGGATTCCCCTCGTGACTCATTTATTATCAATTTAATTGATGATAAATAATAATAATTCCTTTTAAAAAATAATAAGCCACAAATTCCACAGATAACGGGATATTAATTTAGCTCGTATCTTGTCTTGTATGGCCTTCACTCACAGCACCCACTGGTAGAAATGTAGATCGGCGGCTATGGGCCTGAGTTGTTCAGGAGATGCTGTTTCTGCTGACGCCTCCTGAGAATCTCCTCTGCGCTGGTAGTATGTGCCAAAGTATCTGTACTCCTCCACTATCTCACTGTTGCAGCAAACTCCCTCTGCTCGCTGGAAAAGGTCACCAACATCACATCCACATTTAACTCCCAGAGTGACTTAATGACCGCTCCACAAACTCATGAAGGACTGAGCTGAAGTGATGCAGCAGTCCTGAGAGGAGGAAGAGGAGATCTGTCATCAGCGTACTTGACCATAGATGGAGCAGCAGTCATGCGTGGGTGAGGAGCAGATGCAGCCCTGAGGAGGTGATGCTTTCACAGAGAGGGAAGATCAGAGTGAAACAGCTCAGGACTGAGTATGTCCACAGACTTGGAGTTAAAGTTGAATAAAAACACCTGTAACCCAAAGAAATAAGTCTGATCAACCTCTGTGCCACATCGTGTTTCATGTATGTAACTGTGCTGATTTCCAGGCAGACAAAAAGAAAGCGACTTTAATTGTTCAAAACAACAACAACAACAAAACCCTCTCAGCTTTACCTGCATGTCCTTTTTAAACAAGTTCAGATTCCTGTTTAATGAAACGTTTCTAAGGAATATTCTCAGATTAGGGGCGTTCAATTTGAGCTTTTTTAACGATATTCAGTATACCGATATTGCCCAACCCGTACTTTCCGATATCTGATGTCAACCAATACCGATTTATTCAGACAACAATGAGGTTGTATCTCTCATTTTGAGAGATACAACTATATTCTGCTCCGAGATCAAAGATCCCAAAATATCCTTAACTCAGTCAGAGGAGTTCATTCTGGATATCTGGCTGCCAGATATCAGATATTAGCAGGTATTAGCTGACATGTGGCTAATTCTAATGTTTCTGACAACTTGGTAACTTAAAACCAGACATATTATAAGCAGCTTCAAAGCAAGTCAGTCTGTAGCAGCAGCAGCTGCACTGTAGTCACATGACTCTGAAAGGAATGCTGGGATATGAAGTTCTTCCACAATAACAGGGACTTTTCTACAAGCTGGACCGATGAAGCAGGAAAATCTCTCGATGTTTTATTGCCTAACAATGAGATCTCACAAGATTTCATATTGATGATGACAATATTGATATGAAAAAAATGATACAGATATTTTCCTATATCATATACCAATGCTGATATCGTCAGATAATGTCATTAGGCTAATAATATCAGACATTTCATTACTTTGTTTTTTAGAATCAGATGCAGGACAGAAGATGCCACAGCTCAGCTTTAGACTGCTGATAAGCTGAGACAGAGAAGCAGATTTAATAAATTCTTCTCAGCTTAACGCTCCGCTTTTCTGCTTAAAATGCAAAAAATAAAACTTGTTTTTCCTAAAAAAATCAAGCAGCCAACAGAAATAATCAAAAACAGTTTTTAGAGTTGGGTAAGTACAAGTATTACCAGCATTATTTCACATAATGCTGGTCCAAAGAATGAATGGGGTGAACTGGCCTGAGCAGGTGACTTCTAATTTAAGGCTCAAAATGACCTCTCACAAAGAAATAGTATGGGTATATTATACTTTTCCTGAATTGACAGAGTCTGTTAAGTGTTGCAGTTGTTGCTTTTTGGGTCCCTGATGTCCCTTAATCCCACAGGGATTAAATAAACTATATAGTTTAGGCGAAAATTGTGAGAAAATGTGTGAAATTTATGGTTTGAAGAGGACATCTGACCTCTGTGTTTGTCAGAAAGCTACATTTTGGGGCTTATATGAAAGTCCTGGATGTCCCCTTTACAATGATACCAAACAACTATATATAGAATATTCACAACTTGGAAAATTATAGCCATTCTAATATTGGGCGAATAGTCAATCATTATGCTAATTAATCAATAATTATGACTAAACCGTAACTTTTACAACTTGACATCTGGCAGAAATGGATTCAGTGCCAAAAAATACCATGAGAACAGCTAAGAAAGCACTTTTACCCCAAAATGCCGACCACCTTGTTTTCTGAAGAGATTTTCCCAGATTCGGTCTCGACTACATCTGCTAACGTGCAAACTTACCGGTTAACAACAGTAAGCTGGAAAGAAGTTTAACAGATTGTTTACTAAAAATGAATCTAATTTCTTGCATATTTGCATGCAGTGGCCAGCATGCAATGCATTTCTTGGTTAATCGTAACAGCCAGCCTTCGATCATCAGCAGTTGACGTTATGTGGTAACTTTTATTTGAATGAATCATTTGTGGAGCTTTGAATGTAGATTTAAATGTTAAATCTCACTGTTTTCTTTACACTTGGATTCACCTGAAGCAATGAGCCGAATCACAAGCAAATAAGAGGTGGGCATTATTTTTATTTTTTATTTATGATCAATAATAGGAAAATAAACAGAGGTAGTTAAAAAAAAAAGTTGCAATCTTTCTTGTTCTAACAAGGATGCATTTTTCTTGTCCTGATATGATCCTCATCGTGACTGAAGTGAAGTACCTTGTGTGGTCCTTTGCATTTGAACGGTACATTAGGAGCGTTTTAAATAAAAAGACCATTTAAATGTTAAATTAAACGCTTGTGAACAAGTAGATGACATGAATTAACTAAGCGTGAAGAAAACAAATGCTGCACATTCACATGTTCTGTTTTCATGCGTCGGTCTACGAACTTCATTTTGCAAAATCACTTAAGAAAATATCCAGTGTTTCTTTTCCACACATATAATGGCGGTTTTACAATTATTCATATAGTCAAAATATGTTCGCAGTAGCGTGAAACAGCCTCCAACTCTGCATCTCAGGATGAAAACCTTTCCAGTCAGTCAGCTCTGCACGGATCAGGACGAGAAGAAAACGTACGAGTCTTCTCAGGAGAACTGAGGCGTTAATTACTTTATCACAGAAAATGTTTTAAACAAGCTCCATTAAATGTTACACACTCATATACTTACAACTATATTTGGATATTATTTTTGGATAATAATGATTGCTTCCCTGTTAGGCGTTATAAAGCTATATGCAGGATTACGATGTAATACTTATAGTAAAAATGTACAAAGATGGTTAAATAGTTTATCAGTTACTTTTGGATTTTCAGTTATAATGTTTGCATTATTAAAGTCCCAATAATGCAGGACTAATCACTGTTAATACGACTGATGTAAAAGGCTAGACGTGCTGGATGGATGCTCGTAAACAAAAGTAAGAACAATAAAACAAAACAAAAAAAAGAGACATAAATGCATAATAGTAGATAATAATAAATAAATAAATAAATGTGTTTTTATTTTTACAGCCAGGCATATAAAGCATAAAACTTGAATAGATTTCCTCCTGTTTCTTTATTCACATGATGCCAACAGAACAAATTCTCCTGCATGTGAAGGAAATAAGGATGATCATGATGACAGATTGAAGTTTGTAGGTTTCATGAAGGTTTCTCTAAACATTATTTCCATCAGGAAGGGCATGTCAGTCAGTTTTCTCACCCAGTCTCTGTAATCTGAGGTCCAGCCTTCAATCATCCTCCACTCGTTTGCATAATCCTATAAACGCACCCTCAGACAGGAAAGAAGCAGACGAACACTGAAGAGGACAGACAGCTGCTGTTCAGCAAATTAAGGTTTAAAACTGGTAAGCTGATTTTTTTTTAAAAGTAATATGGAGAGTTAGAGTTTTGGATGAAATAATCGAATAATTGTTTTCTTTTTGTTGTTGTGCACCTTGATGAAAGCAGATGAATAAAACTTATTACAAGAAAAAAAAAAGCTTATAATGAAATTATTTTATTTCTTATTGTAAGATCAAAAGCTGATGAGGGATCTCTTGTTCCTGGTGAGTGCAAAGAAAAAACTTGAAAATTAGAGTTTGGATTCATTATTGGACAGTATAAAACTAAATCAAATAGAGGTTAGATTAAATAAAATCTACAAGAAAAACTCTTTCTTTCCTTTTTTTAGGCTGTATTGTGTAGATCATCTTCCAGTGTTTCTTTGCACAGGAACTGAACCAGTATAAGAATGCAGACACAACAAAACATCCCTTTGTTTTCAAAATAAATGTAAAATGTTCTGGTTAATTTGCTCAGTTCTGTAGCAAAAGTGAAAAATGGCCAATTTTCCATAATCCCAAATCTGTTTAAAGGGGAAGTTCAGGATTTTTGGCATAGGGCCTCATTTTCTAGTGAGCCAGAACGCTACTTATCACTGAAGACAGTTTCAACATATTTCATCCCGTTATTCTAGTTCCAGGAGGTTACTGATGCTAATGCTAGTGTGAGTCAATAGGAATCTGCTAGCCTGTCATTAAAACCAATCTTATCCACTCCATAGAACATCCGAGACAAATCAGCAGCCTATCTGTGTAAATGCCGTGTTAAATTGGTAAACTTGTGTTAAAAAAGTAAAACTAACCTTGTATGACAAATGTTGCATTACATATTAAGGAACTAGTTTCTTACCAGCTGTGGAATGATATACCTTGCTTCCGGGTGGTAGTATTACTACCTTTGCCAGTGTATTTCAGTTCACAGAGAAATGGTGACAAGCTCGAAATCATCTTCAAAATCCGACATATCCTCGTGCCTTTCAGACATGGCCGTATCTCAGACTTTATATTTGTGTAATCAGATTCCTTCATGCACGTAGCAACAGATGACATCACTCTGGTGCCAAATACAGGAAGTAAAACTGTAAAGTTTCTCAGCAGCAACAATCAAAATGCAACGAAATGCAGTTTTATTAATAACATTATTCTGTTAACACAGCATTTACATTTAAGTTAGAAATGATTGGCCTCGGATGTTCTGTGGAGTGGATAAGATTGTTTTTAATGGCAGGCTAGCAGATTCCTATTGACTTCCACTAGCATTAGCATCAGTGACCTCCTGGAACTAGAATAACGGGATGAAATATTTTAAAACTGTCTTCAGTGATCAGTAGTAGTCTGGCTCACTAGAAAATGAGGCCCTATGTCAAAAATCCTGAACTTCCCCTTTAAGCTCATTAAAATAGGGCCGGGTCAACATAATGTACCAGTTATTTCAGCTTACTTAGACTGCATTGGTTGAGCTCACGTTAGCATAAATAACATGATGTGTTTGAGATAAGTCAAAGTCAACTTTATTGTCAAATGTGCCACATGTTAGACACAGATGAAATTACAGTCCTCTCAAACCCACCCACGGTGCATATAAAATATAATAAACTATAAGATAACAATATAGGAATCCACTCGGATAGCCTAGAAATCTAAACACAAAACCTAAGTTTAGGTTTAAATACTAAAGAAAACTACAACTACAGACAAACAAAGATTAATGCCAAAAGAAAGTCATTTAATATTTGAAAATCTGTTTTATGTCGTTATGTTTATTCAACTTATTCTTTTTAGTACAGTTTAAGTGAAAACGATGTTTTTCTGAAGCTTTGTTTCTGAACAGCTGCAGAGTTGACAAAACCATCACTTTTTTGTTAAAGCCACAAAAATCAAACCCCTTTCTTAACCCTATAAAGCCGTATGCATCATATTTGACACATGCAGTTTCTAAAAAAAACCTTTGCATCCGAGACCTTGCATCACTTCATGGTAAAAACTTTGCTTAAAACTCTGTTGTACACAATCTGATACACCTGATAGCAGGAGGCAGAAGACTACACAACAATAATTATGACATTATGCACAGCAATAAATGGTGTATTCACAAAAATGATTTTTGTTAATTTTTTCCCCATATTTTGTTAAAGGGCCTAATAAAGACTTAAGATAAAAAAAAAAAATAGAATTTTGCGTTTCCCACATGCTCTTCTGAATTTTCCATGGCAAAGCAACAGCGCAGCTAAATCCTCATTTAAATACTGCTGTTTGCGCCTGTTACAGATTGCGTGTGTAATGTTTGTAGATCACCTGCAAAAAAGAGACAACGCACGCTATTTATCAGTATAGTAAAGAAGTTATTTGAATTCTTCGTAAATCAGAGCCATGGAGTCACAAAGCAAAGAGCTCCAGGTCACATGATCCAATGAGAGACTGATCCTCTCCTGCAAAGTTACAATGTCTGGTTTTTGAGGACACCGACATGCGTCAAGTGCTGTAGAATGACCCCACAAATCCTCTATTATAATTCACATTAATAATAATATCATATTGGAATATTTCGCTAATATCTGGGTCAAAAGTTGCACGGTATCCCTTTAAATTGATCAGCCATGGAGGAAGACTAACACCATACTAAAGTAAAAGTGTAAATAAACAGACAAAAATGTACTCATGTACAAGAACCACATTAACCATTTTACTGTAATAGTACTGACTTTTAAATATACTAAAAGAATAAAAATAAGAGTACTTGCAGAATGTATTGGCTAATGCAGTGTTTACATCATCATTAAATCATAATTTAACACATCAGTAATATGGTCTGAGGAATTGTGATTAACAATGATGCAGATGATGCTACTGGGAACAATGGGAAATTTTTTTAAAAAAAAGTTATATATTTGATTTTAAAACTCATCGTTCTTAAATTGTTTGTCTCTAACCCAATTGGACGTGTGAATCTATGAATCTGAACTTTTTAGGAGTGATCCGCAGAGTTAAACGCCTTTGTCGATTGATTATGGGTCTCATATCTGGTCTTTGTGTCCACAGAGAATCAAAATCAGCATGGAAAAGATTTTCTGTGGGATCTTCCTGCTCACAGGTAACACAAGACTTCTGTAATGTTTGATACATGATCGATTTTAAAGATACTTTCATTTTCTCGCTGGGAGTTATTGACTAACTAGAAGTCTTGAGGTGATAAATGCCTCATAGGGCCAAAAACAATCCGAAAAACAATGCAATTTAAAGCGCTGCCAGACTGAAAATTTAGCCTACATGCATGCTTATAATGCTCATTTGCATCTAAACAGACAAGTATGTATACTCACCGGCCACTTTATTAGGTACACCTTGCTAGTACCGGGTTGGACCCCTTTTACCTTCAGAACTGCCTTAATCCTTCGTGGCATAGATTCAACAAGGTACGGGAAACATTCCTCAGAGATTTTGCTCCATATTGACATGACAGCATCACACAGTTGCTGCAGATTTGTTGGCAGCACATCCATGATGAGAACCTCCCGTTCCACCACATCCCAAAGCTGCTCTGTTGGACTGAGATCTGGTGACTGTGGAGGCCATTGGAGTCCAATGAACTCATCGTCATGTTCAAGAAACAGTCTGAGATGATTCCTGCTTTATGACATGGCGCGTTATCCTGCTAGAAGCAGCATCAGAGGATGCTCCACTGTGGTCATAAAGGGATGGACATCGTCAGCAACAATACTCAGGAAGGCTGTGGTGCTTAAACCGCCACGTTGGTACTAAGGGGCCCAAAGTGTGCCAAGAAAATCTCCCCCACACCATTACACCACCACCACCAACCTGAACCATTAATACAAGGCAGGATGGATCCATGCTTTCATGTTGTTGACACCAAATTCTGAGCCTAGCATCCGAATTTTGTAGCAGAAACATTTCTCCATCTTCTATTGTCCAATGTTGGTGAGTCTGTGTGAATTGTAGCCTCAGTTTCATGTTCTTCGCTGACAGAAGTGGCACCTGGCGTGGTCTTCTGCTGCTGTAGCCCATCTGCTTCCAGGTTGGATGTGTTGTGCATTCAGAGATGCTCTTCTGCAGACTTTGGTTGTAACAAGTGGTTATTTGAGTTACTGTTGCCCTTCCATCAGCTGGAACCAGTCTGGCCATTCTCCTCTGACCTCTGGCATCAACAAGGCATTTTTACCCACAGATCTGCTGCTCACTGGATATTTTCTCTTTTTGGGACCATTCTCTGTAAACCTTCCTGTGCGTTCAGAACAAGAGCGACTAAAGCTGTAAAATCGCTGGAAGTCATTCACTTTCAATGGACAGGAGCGACAAGAGCGAATAAAGCGACGAGCTACAAAAGTTGAGCGATTAGAGCGACTAAACAAAGTTAAAAATAGTTTAACTTTATGCAAATTGGCTATGACACGTTTTGGCTGTAAAACCCTGACAACCAATTGGAATGTAGACATTGTTCACATCCAGGAGTCCCCCGGAAACGAACTCTGAACTCTGGAGCCGTGTTTTCGTTCCAAGTCAAAATGACAACAGAATCGCTGATAACTGCCGTCGCTGGCCACCCAGTATTGTATGACCTGACACTTTACACCTGTCGGGATCTCCAAAAGAAGGCTCTGGCCTGGGAAGAGGTATCACGTGCCGTTGGTTTGTCCGGTAAGTTGATAAAATTATTTTTAAAATAGGCGCGAAACTTGCCTGCTAATCAATCGCCTAGCATGCTATGTGAATGGGACGATATCATTTATAAATATCAAAAGTACTATGTTATAATAATAATAATTGACAGGGATAAAAACACGTATTTCCCTTTTGTCCCTCGTCTTGACATTTAGTTTGAGAGTGAGAGATGAATGAGTGAAGATCTGCAGATGCAGATCAGTGAGGATGATGTACTTAACTAAGCTACAACATTATTTTGTTATGGGGTGTAATTTAATCACCTATGTCCAGACCGTTGTTTTTTAGTAGGAGAGGGATTTCTGGTTAATCACAGGCTACAACTTGTCAAAGCACAAGGCAGCAATCACGAAAAGCATCACTGCAAAAGCTCTGCTAATGGTAAAAAGCAGACGGTCCTTTTAAAAGGATATGCAAAATTGAACGTGATGTCATAAGCGACTTGAGCGACAAAAGCGAACAGATTTTTTGTAGCAGCTATTTTTATGAGCGACAAAGGCTACGTTCACACTGCAGGTCTTAATGCTCAATTCCGATTTTTTTGTCAGATCCGATCTTTTTGTGTGGGTGTTCACATTACATTTCTAAATGTGGCCTGTCGCCGACTGCAATATGAACAGCTCATGCTTCTGAAGTGACACGCATGCTCAGTTACACATGAATGACATCACGCACATAACGGTGGTCATGGAAACCAATGCAAACAAACATGGAGGTTACTGGCATTGCGGACTCACGTTGAAAGCAATTTGTGGCGGCAGTCGGCAAATGTATGAGCGGGTTTTGTGACGACGGAGGAAGAAGACAAACGCATTTGTGATGACGTCTGTGTGTTGAACAGTTGCTGCTACATGTGTAGGAGTGTGTAGCTGCAGAGGAGTGTGTGGATGCAGCGTCGGAGCAGGATGGTGGATGAGGATGTGTCGGATCAGATGTTCTGAGGGAATCAGATCTCTTCACAGATATGATGTCACCAAGCACTTCAGCTGCGGTAGAAATAAACTCATATATCACAGTGATCAGCTGATTAGCCTACTGAGCGCGCGCGAGGGGGCGTTATGCTGGAGAGAAGCGGCTTTATTTTAATTCTGCACATTTATCACCGCGGTTCTTCTCTCTACCTGCTGCGGTGAACGTGCCTTTCTAAGCCGGACACATTTCACGCACACCTTTCCTCTTGGCTTCCCGCTTCCGCGTGCACACCGTCTCACTCACCTTCACACACTGAGTTGCTGGACCACAAAAAAGTTTCCCCCAACACTTTCATTAGTTTCCAGGTTGACGTTCAATCAGAGCCAGAAAAATACGATTTAACTGTTCAGTCCATTGTTTACATTCCGTTTCTGTCTCATCTGGTGCAGAAATAAGGACGTCCGTCTCCATCTCAGAGAAGAGGTCGGATAAAATGCGACATGCCCGTACAGACTGCAGTCGCTTCAACACAGATCGGATATGTATCCGATTTAATACCACATTTGAAAGTGGCCTGAATCTTATCCAGAAATGTCAGATTCAATGCGACTTGCGCTGTTCACACAGTCAGAGGCAGATCGGATATGGGTCACATTTGAGGGAAAAGATCGGATTCAGGTCGCATTTACCTGCAGTGTGAACGTAGCCAAAAGCTATTTTACAGCTTTAGTCGTTCTTGGTCTGAACGCACAGTTAGAGATGGTTGTGGTGAAAATCCCAGTAGATCAGCAGTTTCTGAAATACTCAGACCAGCCCGTCTGGCACCAACAACCATGCCACGTTCAAAGTCGCTTAAATCACCTTTCTTCCCCATTCTGATGCTGGTTTGAACTGCAGCAGATCGTCTTGACCATGTCTACATGCCTTAAATGCATTGAGTTGCTGCCATGTGATTGGCTGATTAGAAATTTGCGTTAAAGAGCAGTTGGACAGGTGTACCTGATAAAGTGGCTGGTGTTTATGCACAAAATTAACATAAAGAAAGAAACAAACCTGACCAGTTAATCTAACATCCCTCTCATAAAGAAGTCAGATTGATTGACGAAATAAACTATTTTCATTGTTTTCATTGAACTCTATTGTCACTAATTTAATAAATTAATTTCCCTCCTTAGGTTTTTGTACCATCCCTGCTTCCTCTACCGAGTATTTCTACTTCATACAGAAAAATATGACTTTTATTGAGGCATTTCATCATTGCTCTAGCAGGTATGATTCCTTTCCCGCAGTAGACAGCTGGAGCAAGAACAACTTCTTTCAGGAAATTGCCATTGACAAAACAGACAAAGTGTGGTTAGGACTGGTGGCAAGCACTTCGGCGTGGAAAGGGATGGACAAAAAAGCAGCTGAATACTTCAACTGGAAAGATGGCGAGCCAAACGGGTGGAATAACGAGCTGTGTGCCCTGATGGAGTCCAACGGAGAATGGCTAGATCAGAACTGCTCGCTGCATAGACAGTCAGTCTGCTCCAATGGTGGGTATGAATCAAAATCATTTTAACCTGATCTCAAAAATACGTGACAAGTCAATGGTGAAGCTTTTCGTGTCCCCAGACACGAACTTTTCTGCTTCAAAATGCATGCTGCTGACACGTAAAACTGCAATGTAAAATCAACAATTCCTCTAAAAGAATCATATTAGGTCGTTTGTGCACAAAAATACGGACTATATTCCGTTTTTAATATCCACTCAGTTTATATATGCGATCCACAGTTCTTCTCATTTTGATGTAGCCTAAATCCTTTTAGGTTTTTTGGCTGAATGTTGCCTGGAGAAACCTGGAATCGATCTCCCCAACTTCTGGATGATGGACACCTGCTCTGTGTCCAAGTCTATTCCTTCAGAGCTGCTGTTATGCAACAGTTAGAGGCATTTCTTCCCCGATGTCACCTGAATTAGTTCATGCGCTGTCATTCAGCTTTGCAGACGTGACAAGCCAAGCTGCATTGACTTAACATTGCGCAACTTTACGTGTCAGTGGCACGTAATTTGAAGCAGTTATGTGTTGGGAACACATAAATTAGTAAGACTGTTCGTGCTCATGTCACGTATTTTTGTGAGATCACGTTGGGATTTCCTACTGAAACCCGGCGTACGATCAAATCCTGAAAATGTCATATATATACAGTAATTTTCAGATGTATTTTATGCATACGCATGGATCCAGGTAGGTAAATTTCCTTTGTAAATCCCAATAAATGTGGAATAGAACGCACGTGTTGGAGTAGCTACCTGCACCGGGAATTGTCCTCTTGCACAATCAGAAAGACAAAATATGACTATGGAAGTGAAGAAAAATAAAGAATTTAAGTGAGAACAAACTTGTTTACGGGCAAAAATGTGTTGTATGGCGAAGGTGATGAAAAGAGTGTGTGATGCGCTGGTGTGGGGTCAGAGTCGCACAAGCTGACATAAGAAGTCCGACATGAAGTTGGATGTGAAGCCAAAGACAGCTGCTCATTGTCACAGTGTGGCCAAAACAGGCGGAGGATCTGAGGAAAAAGGACCACCCCGACTGACCAGAGAGTCACCGCCATTGAGATGCTTTTTCTTTTCCTTCAGGGGGTGGTGGGAGTACCCGCGGGTGACTGATTACTCCTGAGGTTAATACATATTTGTGAAACATATACATATTTGTGTATAGGCTACAGCAGCCTCCTCACCGCTCAATGTCACTTTAAATATTGTATCTATTAGCCAACACATTTCATCATTGTAACAGGTGCAGCCACGCGCCAGAGCCTCTGTCGTCGAACGCCCCCTACATTCCCAGACGTGACGCTGTCGTCTATTTGAGACCGCAACAAAATGGAGAAGAGAATCTGGAAGATGATTTGTGCGTCGTCTTCTTTTCTGTATAATGACAGTTGGCACACAAGGAGTCGGGGATTTCCACCACCTCAGTTGGGTTGTAGGATCTTGTCTGTGATCCTGTGGAGGATACAGTCGTTAAATGTGTTATCCCCAGTCTTGAATGAATCGACAGAATCTAGTCGGTTAGTGCGAACGCCTCGGTCTTTTCAAAATCCGCAACAACTGTGACGGTCATGTAGCGTGTCCCTAGCAATGGCGTGAATGGACCAAAACCTGCAGGACACCGGCCCAACGGGTCTGGAATTGGTGATTCCTGTTTAAGCATACCAAACCCTGTAGAAGCAGAAAAAAAGGAAACTTCTCTGGACGCAGTCTGTGAAGGATAAAGTCTGGAAAAGTATTTTTCCCCTTTCCTGATTCCTATGAAAGCCAAACACAGTATATGGTGTTAATTGTATAACATTAATGAATTATCTTAATAGAAAAAAATGTCATAACTGACAACCTGTTAGAATTTTCTGTAAGCCTTTGCTCACCCTAAAACTGCATAACTCCATATCTCCACAGAGAGCCACTACAGCCTTACAGAGACTGAAATGACCTGGATGGATGCTGCAGCCCACTGTGAGGACAGAGGTTCATCTCTGGTCCAGATCCTGAACACCCAAACGAATAATAAAATTATGGATCTGGTGTCCCACGAAATGGGGGCGTGGATCGGCTTGAGCAAATCTGTAAAATGGTTCTGGGATAGCACTGGCCAAAGAGCCACATTCCTAAACTGGCAAGAGGGACAACCTGACAACCTGCATAGAGATGAGCGTTGTGCAGCCATGGTGGCGAAGGATGGAAGCTGGACAGATGAGCGGTGTGACCAGAAGTACTATTTCTTCTGCAAAGCACGTATGAAACTAAACCTTTTTCACAGAGATCATGGTGAAGCTGCTCAGAGGTGTTTCATGATGACCACACGGAGGCGTGACAGAAGAGCAACATCCATTCAGAGCTGCATCTTAGCTGCCAGCTCTAACAGAGTTAATATTCTCTCTGACACTGATGTGTTTGTGGGAGAACCAAGATAATGACCAATTTAGTACTTCCAGGGCAACTCTCTCTCTAATTAAATTTGCTGGTCAAATTCAAATTCACGAGATGACAAAAACTACTGCTACTCTCAGATTTAATAGATCAACAGGAAGAAAACAGCAAAAATTGATTTGCAAAGTGACCGTCGCTCAACACTTTACTGTCACACAGACCATGAATGACAGCAAATCCGCCCCAATTGCGCAAATAATAAAAACTACTTGGGTTATTGCAATTTTTTCATCAATTAAAAGGGATTTTCTAGATAAATCTTTCCTCTTTTGCAAAAATTTAAGGCTGAGTCTTTGGAGAACCAAATAAAACAGCATCCAGCCTACAAAACAAAAGATTAAAGTCCAAAGTAGCATCTGAATGACGGCTAACTCAGCATCCGTCTTCCCTCCTGCCTCCTCTCTGAGCTCTCTGCAGCCAGTAAGTCGGCCTGATGGTGACTCTTGCTCCGTTCTTTTCTGTCTTTTCTCTCTCTTTTCCTTCAGTAATGTCTTTTTGTGTTTTCTTTGCTGAATCAGCAAACATTTAAATATCCGGTTAATATCCAGCTGTGTGGGATGCTGTCATGTCATGCTCCAGGATGGAGAAGAAAGTTACTGTTTGTCAGCCTCAGGACACTGCAGGAAAACAACAGCTCCATTAATGTACAGTGGGTATGGAAAGTTAGACCCCTTTAAACTTTGTACTGTTTGTTTCATTTCAGCCATTTTCTAAAATGAAAAAAAGTTCATTTTATTTCTAATTAATGTACCCTCAGCATTGAATCTTGGCAGAAAAAAACAGATGTAGAAATTTTTGCAAATTTACTAGAAAAAAAACCTGAAATATCACATGATCATAAGTGTTCAAACCCTTTGCAGTGACACTCATATTTAACTCACAGGCTGTCCATTTCTTTTTATCCTGCTTGAGATGGTTCTACTCCTTTATTGGAGTCCAGCTGTGTTTAATTAAACTGATTGGACTTGATTAGGAAAGGCACACACCTGTCTATATAAGGTCCCGTCCACACGAAGTCAAACTTTGGCCTAAATTCACAATTTTTTCCACCAAACCAGCCTGTCATCCATACGAAGCCGGCATTTCGGGGGTCTGTAAACGATCTTTTTTTAATCAAGCCTTCAGAGTGGGAAGATTTTGAAACGCCGTTTTCACGGTTCCATCTTAAAGCTCTGACCGCATTCTTCTTTTCTTACACGCATGCGTCATAGCTTCGCCTCTAAGCACGCATGCGCTACACTTAGCATCACAACAACAATGGCGCCGTACGCGGTTGAATGTTTGCTGCTTGTACCTGTTCGCTTGTTCGTACTTGCCACCATCTTTTCAGTCTGTTTGTTTAACCTTCTTCTTTTTATGGGGTTTCTGGCAGATCAAAACCATACAGTAGATCGGAGCATTCGGTTTGGTTGTTTAACGTTGTATGCATATTTCTGCGCATGCCCAGTATTTCATCGCCTGTTTTCACCTATTTGTGCTTTAGCACCACAGCGCCACTTACAGGCCTGGCATATATTTTGCAGCGTTTCCATGCATTCAGGTGGTCGATCACATTTATTTTACATCTCCGTCTTTAAGACAAATGGTCTGGAAAATATGAGCGTTTCGTGTTTGTTTTGACTTCGTGTGGACATGGTCTCAGACCTTACAGCTCACAGTGCATCAGAGCAAATGAGAATCACGAGGTGGAAGGAACTGTCCAAGGAGCTCGGAGACAGAATTGTGGCGAGGCACAGATCTGGACAAGGTTACAAAAGAATTTTTGCACATGAAAAACACAGTGAAACATGGTGGTGGCAGCATCATGGTATGGGGGTGTCTCTCAGCTGCAGGGACAGGGCGACTGGTTGCAATTGAAGGAAAGATGAATGCAGCCAAGTACAGAGATCCTGGAAGAAAACCTCTTCCAGAGCTCAGTACCTCAGACTGGACGGAAGGTTCACCTTCCAACAAGACAACGACCCTCAGCACACAGCTGAAATAACAAAGGAGTGGATCAGAACAACTCTGGACCATTCTGGACTGGACCAGCCAGAGCCACTTAAAGGTTGAATATGGAACATTTTTGTTAAAAGCTATATTAAAAAAAAAAAAAAAAAAAAAACTCCACAGGTCATTTGGGGGTGTGCAGAATGAAAGTACAACATTTTCTAAAAAAATTATATTTAGCCTAAAAATAATTATCAAATGAATTTTAACGGTTTCAATAATGGCATTTTATTTACGTCTATAAGCCAATACACGCCGCCATTGCGGGTTGCCAAATACGATCTCTGTGTGAAAGCCATATTTTGGTCATAGTCAGGCTTGTACAGGGGAAAACCGTGGAGACGACGAGTGAAGCAGCTGCTTCAGAGCCCTGGAGATATTGTTATCTGTTTCTGAGGAGGAGTGACCTGAAAAGAGCAAAACCTGGAGTAAATTTAGGTGAAGACTTCACTAAATGGACCCACATACACGTTTTTCACAGAGTCAAAACACGGAAATGGCGACTTTCCTCCTGGATCGGTAAGCTAGCTTGTTTGCTAACATGGCTAACGTTAGCTGTCAGTTATAAACTCCTATGCGTTACTTGTTGGACATGCTGCAGACTGTTGGTCACTTGCGTATCGGCAGTGAGCCTGGCATCCCAGCGGCTGGAGTTGTTTTTCTGCCGTTGCAACTACAACCTAGACACACGTGATGTCATTGTTCTGTCCGTATTCCATATTCAACCTTTAAACCCAACTGAGCATCTCTGGAGAGACCTGAAAATGGCTGTTCACCACCGTTCACCATCCAACCTGACAGAACTGGAGAGGATCTGCAAGGAAGAATGTAGAAGATCCCAAATCCAGGTGTGAAAAACTTGTTGCATCATTCCCAAGAAGACTCACGGCTGTACAAGCTCAAAAGGTGCTTCTACTCAGTACTGAGCAAAGTATCGAATAATATTTCAGTTTTTCTTTTTGAATAAATTTGCAAAAATTTTCACATATCTGTTTTTTTTGTCAAGATGGGGTGCTGAGTGACATTAATGAGAAGTGAAATTAACTTTTTTATTTTGGGAAATGGCTGCAATGAAACAAAGTGTGAAAACTTCAAAGAAGTCTGAATACTTTCCGTACCCATTTTATATATTAAATGTTAGTGTACCATCAAAACAATGCAAACATAAGAGAGAACTTTTTCATGTGTCCCATGCTGGCCGTGATCTGACATAGTAATAATAGGAAAAGAACAGCTGCCTCACTTACCCGCAATGCAAAACAATACAGTTAAACCTGACATGAGTAGAGCAAATAATGTTTAAAGTTGTGTGAATTTATTAAATCAGCAGTTCAACAAATTCTGTGCTTTGGATGTTACAGAAAGGATAACGTCTGGAGAAAGACACAGCGGTGAAGAAAAAGATGAGACCAAAGGTGAGCTGAGGCTAAAGACATGACACCACATCCCAGAATGACATTAAAGAAACAGTTGCTATGGTAATGCTTAACATCTTACTTTTATTTTTGCACATGCAAAGTTTTGTATTTAAGCCTAAAATGTTTATTTGATTATTTATTTCATATAAAAACTGTCACTTTTGCAAGTGGACTCAGTTTCAGTAGCAGGTGTATTATAGTAACAGGCGGCCTGGAGAATTCAAGCAACCATATTGATACAAAAATAAAACCTTTATGATTAATAAGAAGTTATTTGACTAATTGGAGGCTTGTAGGGCTTTATGTAAGCAACATCTCTGCTTTACAGCCCAGAAATCAAAGCAAATGGTGGTGAAACTGAAGATCCAGACCACAGCCAACATGGAGGATCCAGGAGTCAGCGCCGGCCTGGAGCAGCAGGTACTGGCATCAGTGTTTTTGTAAGAAAAACAAACAAACAAAACAGCTACTATCAAGCCTGAAAAAGAGCAAGATGAAGTAAAAAATGTGTTATTCCAGACCCCTTTCTAATCATCTAATTGTAGTTTTCTTTTCTTTGCAGCTGTCACAATAATCACTTGTTTTTATGCAGTTTTCAACATAGATGGATATTTTATTTATTTATTTATTTATTTTTTGGATCCCCATTAGCTTACGTCATAGCGAAAGCTAATCTTCCTGGGGTCCTACACAAATAAAAACATCACATAAAAAAACAACAATTACAATATTATGCAGCACTTGTATACAAACTAAAAACCGATAAACAGAATTATGCGTTATGAACCATACACCAACTTTTGCGCCTAGATATTTTATAACCTATCTATTTATCTATCCTTTCTGATAAAAATGTTTTTTATTCCCTGTTGTTTAACAACAGTTTTTTATGCTCTTATTTTGCTGTTGCCTGAGAGACGATAAGGTTTTGTGGTTGACAATCACAGTTATTCATATTCAGTTGTGGTCACATGTTTACAAAGACTCCCATTAAAGAAAAAGCCAAATTCACAACATTATTCAAATAATAAAAATAATAAAAAAAAACTTTAAAAAAGTAATAATAAATCAAAATTCACTAAATTACAATTTAGTAAATACAGATACAGATTTTTGAATTGTGGTTGAAAAAATAATTTAAACAAACAAAAAATGTCCCGGACAAATTAAAGCACCTTGCTTATGAACAGTGGGTCAAAATACCTGTCAACAGGTGCAGAAGTCTGATTGGATGTTGGAGAAAACACTTGATTGCCTCAAAATGTTGCTCAACATTTTAGTTTGGGAGCCCCATCATGCCTGTTTTCTTGTTTTATACTTTGTTTTTAATATTTCTATTTGACATTTAATATTTCATAAAATCTTTTATTTATTGTAACTTTAGTGTCAAATTCAACTTATGTCACTGACGGCACATATTTTCCCTTCGTTAATGGGAGGATATGTAAACATTTGATTATGACCATAAGCAGGTTTGACCAAAGGTTCTGTTGTAAAGATTTGGATTAAAAGGAGAATACATTATTATCAGAACAATTGAGTGCACACACACAAGAAAGAGTGCGAATGCAGCAAGACTTATAAAAGAAACTCATTCTGAGCTCCATCTTTTTTTTCCAGCTGCGTGCAATGCTTGCTAAGCAGGGCATGACTGACTTCAAACTAACCTGGAGGAAGCTGCCACAGAAGGAGACACAAAACAAAGGAAAAGGTACAAACACCAAAGTCGTGTCACACATGCACATGCACATCATTTTTTTATTTAACTGAAGAATTTTCTCTCTTTTAGGAGCATCTTGAACAACGACCAGAAAGCTGCAACACAGATTTAACTTCTGTCTCTCCATGTTGTTGTTTTTTTAAAAATAATAATTATATGATAAATATTATTAGTTTGAAACAAGACTTTAAAAGAGCAATAAAGGAAAACTCATCATTTCTAGGTTGAAGGAATTAAAAATTTGCAATGTGAAGCTGTAGATGTGTAATTTCATCTGGAACATATGATGTCACACACCATCTCTCAATGTTGATATCAAGCCTCTTGTTTAGAATAGCGGTGTCCCTCGCGTGCATGTTGGTGCATGTGAATCTGCCTCCCAGGTAGGGATGTATACAGAGTACCGGTATCGTTTGGTACCGGTTCCTAATCTTAACAATACCAGGGTACCGCTAAGATTCTGGACAAATGATACTCTTATTGATACTTTTTGTACATCTAACTAACCATGGAGTTATCATTACACAGTCAAATAATCACAGTGATGGAATAAGACAGACACATTATTCTCCCAGCTGTCCTTCACCTACCTTTATGTCCGGGCTTCTTCAACACCATCTGAACAAATGTTCTCCACCACTGGATCTTGTAACCAATTGTAATGTCTATTATTTACTCTAAATTATGTTATAGTATCAATAAGAGAATTGATAAATACCGGTTTCGATAAGGATTATCGATATTGGTATCGGTATCGATAAAATCATAACGATATACATCCCTACTCCCAGGTGTACTCATCGGCAGCCATCAGCTACCCAAGTATAATACGTACATACTAAGAAGGAAGAATTTTGCTCTAATTTTCAATGCCACTATAAAAAATTATTTATAGTCGTATGTGCTCCACATGCCACTTTCTGATCGAAGGGGGGGGGCGGGCGGCAGTGAGTGGAGGTACAGTCCTCAAAATTATTCATAACCTCCAATTAAAGAAAGAAGAAAATCAGTCAGTGAAATAAGTTGAAATTGACAAAAAAAAAAAAAAAAGAAGACGTAAATAAGCATGATGGGCCCCGAAGCTAAAATTTTGTTGAGCAACACTTTGAGGCAATCACTGCAATCATGTGTTTTCTGTAACATCCAATCAGACGTCTGAACTAGGGATGCACGACATTGGAATCTTGGCAGATATCCGATATGCCGATATTTTAAAACTCATGTGACCGATAACCGATATCGATACCAATATTAAAGCTGAAAAAAATAAGCAGTCATTGCAAATAGCAATTTTGTTATCCGTTTCCGACACTTTGAAAAATAGGGGTGGGGAAAAAATATCACTACACTGAAATATCGCAATATTTTCATATGCCGATATTAAATTGATATTCAAAAATGTGGTATTGATCTATTTTACTGACAAAATCTTGCAAGATTTTATCGCTCTGTTCAAAACTCTCGCGATATTTCGTAAATTCTTGCGAGATTTCGTTACAGAACGATGAAATATTGCAAGAATTTGTTAGTAAAATTGAGTGATGCCGCGTTCAGCATATGAAAATATTGAGATATTTCAGTGCATCAATATTTTTTCCCACCCCGATGGTTAAATATCGGTTAAATATCGGTGGGGTTGCCGATGCGATAGGGGGCCGACTACAGTATATCGTGCATCCCTAGTCTGCACCTGTTGACGGGTATTTTGGTCCACTGTTAAAGGGAAAGGAGCTCATATGTGTCTGGGACAGTTTTGTTTGTCTGTTTTGAATTATTATTTTTTACCACAATTCAAAAGCAATATTTTATTTGATTAAATTATAATTTAGTAATTTTTTTTATTTATCATTAGTTTCTTTAGTTTCCTGTTCTTTAAATTACTATTGTAAATTTAACATTTTCTTTAACTGGAGGGTATGAATAATTTTGAGAACGACTGTGTATTTGTACTTAATTTTATTTTTTTCTTCCCCTCCCTTTCCCCTTTCTCCCTCCCTCCCCTCCCCTTTCAACCTTCCAGTTGACCTAGAGGCAGTATACATTTGGCGGTGTCTGTGTTATTAGATGCATCGTTTTTGTGTATTTTATGGTTGTTTGTCATTCAAACAGCTCAAACATTTGACCAGTTGCACAATAATCCGTTGCCTTGAGAACCAATGAAAAAAAAAAGTTTGCTTGTGGAGTACGAAACTGACAAAAACTGTTAATTAGGACTCATTTTGGTTTGCTCCATCCACACAGTGCGCAACAGCACACCTAGTGGTGAAAAATCACTTTTAGTCCCTTTAATTTGTATTTTGTGTGCCTGTACTGTATTTTGATTATAAAGATACTTATATCTTTATACATCTTATAGTGTCTCATTGTTTCTTTATTTTATAGACATATTTTTCCATCCAGTGTCTCCAATAGTGACTTTTTTCCCCCCATTTTTTCATATAAATAAGCTTGATAATATATCCTCATAAAGCTCATAAATCACAGAGATATTATGTTCACCATCTTCTTGAGATTATCATGACTCATACAGTTTGTCATGAAGCTGAAAACATGTCTCTCAGCCAAAACTGGTAAATTTTACATGCATGAGACACATATGCTTTCTGACAAAAACGCATTAAGCAATATTAAAACTAATGTGGCAGTTGACGGTCCTGTGGCTATTCCGAGTGATCAAGCACCCTAGCTACTTGTCCCTTTGGCTGCCTGGTAAGCGTGCACGACTCACTTGGGAGTCTGGGGCTCAAATCCTGCCTGGACCCTCATTTGTCCTGCCGCACTATGTTGTAAATCTGGACGAATCCCTTTGAAATCCCTCACTTTTGCATAGAAAGTTAGACACAACAGATTTTTTACTCAGAAGACATAATATCACATTCATGAACTGTAGGTTTTCAGTAGATCAAAAACATGTATTCATAACATTTCTGTTTAAAGGTGCAGTGTAAAAAAAAATCAAAGGTCAATGGCAGAAAAATGTGATATATAATTCAAAACTAGAAGAGCTGTTATGTGTTTATTTTCTTTGAATGAGTCATTTATATCTACTTGCTGGAGGTGCACATACATGGAGGCCGACATATTTGTTCAGCCATTTTTACCACGGTGTCCCTGAATGGACAAAACTATGGCCCTGTCCCAATACCGACTCTAAACTCTACACCCCTGTATGAAGTGCACACTTGGCAGAGGTGCACATTAAGGGTTGGAGTGTGCAGGTTGCAAGTGCGGGAAAAAGGCAGAATTGGGACAGTGATGGTTCCTCCTAACCTGACTCCACCAGATGGATTCGCTCCGCATATCCATCTGGGAACAAACCATTAAAGAAGTTTTGGGAAGGGGCAAAAATACTGGTTAGCTGATTGGATAAGGCATCTGTCTATCACCACCTATGTTGGTGAAAGAAGGGGCAAATCAACCAATCAGATCAACAAAGCATGTGAAGTACTAACAGAGCGACGACGAAAACACGAGCAAAAACATATTTTCCTTTGAGAGAAGCCTCCAAAACAGTGTTTTGCTCTCCTTTCAGTAAAGAAATACACTGTTATCCCAATAAAACTTGAGCGATAGCCACGCTGACGCTAGTTTCATCCATGTTGTTTAGACTGAACTGTCGCATCTCGTTGCATCACACCTCAACCCGACTCAAAGCCAATGCTGATTCGAAGTTCGTTTGGTGAACTGCTCCAAATTCACTTCAATGGAAAGTAGCCAGACTGATCTACGAGTGAAAACCTGAAGCTCGCGAGATCAGGATGGTCTCACAAGGCTAGGTTCCTTCATCATCTTGCATCATGTCATTTTATGTCATTGCCTCCAAACTCAGCCTCACCTCTGTTCCTGATGAAGAGACGTCATTTTCAGACCTAACCTGATAAAGTTAATTTCATCTGTTCTTATAAAATATATCTTATGAAATCCACACGTGTTTAATTAATAAATAAATGAATTGTTGGACTAATTTATGTAAGGTGACTGTATAATTTCACCAGTACTAACTGTGACATCCTAAACTAAATATATAATAATGATTAAATTGGCTGCTCTGACTGTTATTATCATAGAATTCAAAAATCAAAAAGGTTCAAAGTCATTTATTGTCATTCAACTTCATGTTAAAAACAAAGAACGAAATTTGTCACACAAATGTCCACGTCCAGAAAAACATGAAAAACAGGTCTCCTTTATTAAAGATGCTGCGTCTCAATGGGACATACCTATGTAAATAAAATTTGAATATAAATTAAATATAGCTATTTTTATCAGTAAACTGATAACGTTCACTATTCAAATGCTTTTCATTTTGACATTCTTCGTCTTTTTATTATTTCTTCGGTCAAATTCATTCATTTGAACACACACAACACATTTTTCACTTGAGTTAACATGACCGAAAGGGTTTAGGCTGAAGTTCTGAACTTATAATTGCCTAACCCTATTTACAATTATGACATTTAAAGCATATTTGGAAGTAACATGGCAAACTTCAGTAATTATTTCATCTACAGCAGTAAAACATTAAATATTTAAATATTTACATCTAAAATGTCTTTTTTTTTTTTACCACAGGCAGAAGCTCATCACCAAACATGGACAATTGTCCGCCTTTATGGTTCAAAACGTCACATGCAGCAATGAATTATGGGCAATATTCTTCCGAAGTGTGGATTGAGGGCGCAAAGGGGGTGTGGCCGACTTCCGCCCCGGAGAACTGGGACACACGAGCACTTGAAACCCTCAAAAGGAGCGTGCATTCTCAGGGCGCAAGGGTGGTGTGGGTGTTGGGACAGGGCCTGTGTGTGTGAAGTACAGTAAGAACCCTCTGAACTTTAAAAGTGCTGTACCAGCTTTGTTTTATGGGAGTTAGAGACTGTTTGGGATCAGTAATGCCTTAAAAGACATTAAAAATACTTACTCATAGCTACAACTGAGACCACTGGATCCACTCACAGATGAAAATATCTTTATGTCTGGGAGAATTTTGGCCACTAACAGCCACCGTACATCCATAACAGAGCTTGGAATATGAAGTCATTTGAAAGAGAACATCTTTTCTTTCAAATACCCATCTTTCCCTAGATGTCATTTATAACACTAAACCCAACTTGTAATTTCCACCACCAATTTTATCTTTTTAAAATAAAGATTTTAAAAACCTTTTCATTTTTACAGATTAACATAAGAGTCTCAGCAAAGTTTTGGGCAAGAAAGGGAGGAACAAAATGAACCTGATATTAAAAGATTTCATAATAATGATTTACGCATAGATATTAAAAAAAGAAAAAAAAAAAAAAAAGAAAAATCAAAGAGTGAGCTTTTTTTTTTACAATGTTGAATTTCCCTTCTGGGATAAATAAAGTATTTTTCTTTCTTTCTTTCATTTATTCATTCATTCATTCATTCAATGTAATTCATGTTGAACGATCTCAGTTTGAATGTTGAGAAGAATCCCTGTTGCCAGGATACCAAATCAGCCTTTAGCTGCAGTGATTCCGGAATCTATTTATGCAAATTAGCGTGACATCTCAAAGGAATGGAACTGGAATCTTCAGATACTTTTTCATAGTTTGAGCATTTCTGACCAGTTCTGTCAGTCACATTTACACGGGACAAAGCAAACGTACGAATAAACTTAACAATTAATCCTCTTTCAAGAAACATGGATAATATATCACCAATGTCAGAAGACAGCGAAGTAAGTTTAACTTGTATTTAACTGTCTCAAAAGTGAGTGAAGTTGATATCTTCACCTCGTGAAATATTTAAACTCTCCTCCGTTACTTTTCGTTATCAACATATATCCATTTTAGCCATTAAGTTTATTTAATACAGAAAATATATCCATGAATATAAATCCAGAAATGAACTCCAGTGCTGTTTTAAGAATTTAGATGTGTTTTTCATCAATACTTTTTCAACTTTGCGGTAGTCATTACAAATTAATGTAGTTATGGTTCAAGCATTTGAAGAACTTATATATAAAAAAAAGAGGTGTATTATCATAATAAAATGATTAAATAGTTGTAACAAGTAGCTAAAAGTCATTTAGTCAACGAACTGAACTACTCAAAGTTTGGGATATTCAGCTTTTTATGATGTGAGAATGAACTTAAGATAATTTTACGTGTTAATTTAATTTGACTTTCTCTTACAGTCAAAATTATTCAGTCTTATTTATGAATTAATCTAGTTTATCTTAACTGAAGAATTATTGATTTACTTAGTGCTTAACCGTATTTTTTTTTATTTCAGTATTTTTCTTTTTCTTGATTGTCAATGAATTTATTTGTTTTCATATAATTGTAAATAAATTCAGGTGTAAGGGTTTACCACAAAAAAATAAAACATGATAAAAAAAAAAGTGAGCCATGAATTGACCACTTTATGTTCTGCATCTAAAAATAATTTTTTTTTTATCATACTGTTATCATTTTAACATCATCAAACCAAGAAAACACCTAATAAAAGTAATTGGGATACTGACATTTTATGTTGCAGTATACCCTCCAGTGCTGTTGGCTTTGGTTTTAATAAATTGTTTGAGATAAATGCACGTATAAACTTCTAGAAAAGAGGTCCAGTTTAAAAAAATCTTACTGGCTCTTAGCCTGTTAAAGGGGAAATGAGTTTTTTTTTTTTTTTTTTAAACTTGGAACTGTTTTCTAGCATGAAATACGTTCTTTTTCTCACCCAGAAAATCCACTCGACATCAGTGGATGTCCAATATTATGTAGCGATGCGGGCAACCACGCGCAGCCTCTAAATAAGGCATTATCTGCCACAAACTCTTTCATTTCACCAATTCTTGAGCTCAAAGCAGCTTTGAGTTGCTTATATGTGGTGATCCGTCTGTTATTTACAGACATTTACTTACTAAGGTGTCCCATAACAGTGACTTCATTAAAGCTGCTGCAGTTAAAAATGTCTGTAAATAAGGACGGATCACAACGAAAAAAAAGCGACTTCAAGCTCACAGAGGGGTCCGACTAATATTTGGTAACAAAACATTAGTGAAATGAAGGAGTTTGTGGCAAATAATGCCTTATTTAGAGGCTGTGCGAGGTTGCCCCATCACTTACATTATATTGGACATACGCTGATCTGGAGTGGATCTAAATATCTCCTGAAGGAGTTCAAGTTACACCAAAACTGTCTGGGTGAGTAAATTAACGTATTTCATGCTTGAAAATAGGTCCAGGTTGAAAAAAACCCCAAACTTCTACTTTAAAGGTGCCATGACATCATATTTCACTTTTCTGGGGTTTTGGGTGTATAATATGATCTGTTGTGCACTGATGAGGCCATGTGAATGTCCAGAGTGAGAATCAAAGTTCCTGTTTATGGTCTGTCAGCTTTGTCTCTCTGCTCAGAAACAGGTGAATCAGACAGCAGGCTATCATTCTACGTAGTTCTATCATTCTACGTAATTTAATTGCTCCAATAAGAACACACTATCAAGTAAACAGCCCCCCCCCCCCTCTCTCTCTCCTAACGGTTTATGCACCGTCCGCTCCCCCCCTCCCCTCCCTGTCTGATTCAGCTTCGTGTATGGAGCTAGTAGTAACTTCTGTGCAGTCAGGTCTGGATTTTCAAACAAATGGATTTAAAAGCAAACTTCTGCAGCAACACTGAGGGAGGGGGCCACAACCTTGTCATTACCTGTAAGTTTATTTATTTTCTAAATGCTGTCTTGTCTGATAAACGTAGCTCACACTGTCTGAAGTGAGCCATGTTGCTAGCAGTTAGCCTTTAGCAAACTCCGACCGCAGCTTGACCTAGATTCTCCAAATATGGTCATAGCCAAATAAGGTGTAGCCAATCAAAATGAAGTCAACGTGGTCTCCGGGTAAAGCTCCATATCATCACCGGACCCAACTGTATTACTGAGGAAGTGAGGTCTGGCGTTTCAAAACAATACTCCGCTGTAAAAAATGCCGTTTTTTTCTTTGGAGTATTTACATATGCAGTAATGCCAACAACATAAACTAGTTTTTAACTGCTATGTCATCACTCCTTTAATACTGGAAGATTCTAGTGAAGAAAGACATTAGGTATTAACACCAAAATAAAAGCAGAGACCCAAAAACTGAATAAATTTAAAGTTGCTCCTTTGTTTACCTAAAGTAAACAAACCATTTTTGTCAATGAACCCGATATTATACAACTTCTTCTTGGTCTTACATTTTTACTCCTTGTTTGTTATATTTTGTCTTTTTAATGGCTTTCTATGTATTATGTAGTAAAGTTTAGCACTTTGGTCAGCATTGGTTGTATTTTAAAGCGCTCTTTAAATAAAGTTGGCTTGGCTTAGTCAGTGGTCATTTCAGTGAATAGGGGATTATCACGCTTCCGGAACTCGTCACATTTAGTTATTTCCAGTTCCGGTGCAGTTCAACAATGGCTAAATCCAAGTCTCAATGTCACTGCTCTGTTCCACTGTGTAAATCTAATAAACAGCGCCAACCCTACCTAAGTTTTTATGGATTCCCGACTGAAGTGATACGAAGGAAGAAGTGGATCAAAGCAATTCGCCGGAGTGAAGGGCCGAACTTTATAACAAAACAATGTAGCACGTTTGTTTGTAGCCAGCACTTCAATGATGCAGACTACACAGCTAGCGTTAGCAGGCTAGCGTTTGCTGATGTGCCTAAGTTTGTGCGTCTTAAAACACACAAGCAACTGAAAATCGGATCTGCACCCTCCCGTTAACAATGGAACTGGGGACTGCTAAGAAAGGAGATGCTTTCAGATGCTAGCGTGCTTTTAGCCACATGAAGTTAGGCACGTCATCAAACGCTAGCTGGCTAACGCTAGCCTGCTAATACCAGCTGTGTAGTCTGCCGGCTTTAAACAAACGTGCTACGTTGTTTTATTATAAAGTTTGGCCCTCCACCCCGGCGAATCGATTGCTTCGATCCACTTCTTCTTTACCATCACTTCAGTCTGGAATCAATGAAAACTTAACTAGGGTCGGCGTTTATTCGATTTACAAAGTGTAACAGAGC
Organism: Atherinomorus stipes; assembly: GCA_023101725.1. Lineage (NCBI taxonomy): Eukaryota > Metazoa > Chordata > Actinopteri > Atheriniformes > Atherinidae > Atherinomorus > Atherinomorus stipes. The sequence continues at coordinate 7,867 of JALJCO010010576.1, read as the reverse complement.
AGTGACATTGGATTCTGCTATTGTTGAAATGGTCTGGAAGCGAAAACGCCGAAATGCTTTGCCCTATAGGCAAACTGATGTTTGGCATAACGGATCTACTGTAATAGAGCTGTATGATACTGCAAGATTCAGTATCAATGCAATTCCAAGTAAGTGAAGGGCTCGTATCAATACTGATAAGATATATCTTCATACGACTGTCAAAAACACATTAACGGGTAGATGTTGATCTGTAGAATTAATGCATTAATTCTTTAGTGAATGAACAACAAAGTAATATTCACACCATAAAAATCCAGATTTGGCATTATCTCAGCGAGAGAAGCTGATTTTGGGCATGTGGTGCCTTTTTACAGGAGTGAACTGGATACACCAAAAAACACTAAATACTCCTTTATTGTAGAGATTCTAATCGTTTTCAGAGTATCAATGTTATCACACTATCATCAATCAACATCAATACCAACATCGGCATTGATGTGATCGATATTTGTATCAATCTGCCCAACACTATCGGGTAATGAAATATTTGTGAGACTTCAGGCATGTTGGGACAGCAGACTGGTGTAGTGAGAGGTTGAACACCTTGGTGAACACCCCTGCTAGCTGCTGAACACATATTCGGCACACCACCTGTTACTCCCTCTGGGCCTGCTGCTTTGTTCACCTTCTGCAGGGTCATCTGCTGTAGGACCAGTGCTGACTCTCCAGTGGGTGGGTGATGGGATTGGGCAATCCCTTCTTTGGTATTTAGGGCATGAGGAAGGTCGGTGTCCTCATATGACGACTGTGGCATGGCTCTATAATCAGTCAGTACCTTGATGCCTTTCCACATGTCCTGGGGGCCGTTATAAAAGTGCTCCTCTGTGGGCTGTTTGCCTTCCTGATGGTGCTTTCCAGGTGCTGCTATGTTACTCTGTTAGCTTGGTGGTCCCCAGATCTGGAAGCCATATTTCTTTCTTTCTGTAAATTCCACCTGAAAGATGAATATCCCTAGATAGTTGTGAGTAGTGTAAATACATTTGAGCTTAAGTGAAGATTTAAACTTTGAACAAAGTATAAAGTGGCTGTAGTATTTTTAAGTAAAGGATTTTAATTCCTGGCTGAACGTGACAACACAAAACTAACGACTGTGAATATCTCTATCTCTTGTTCAATAGACAACATATCGTGAACAAACTCAGTTTGATTCTTCATCTGAGGAAGAAATAAAAACACCCTCCTCTTCAGGAGGTGAACTTCAACCTGTTCTGGGCTCCTTCTCCTCTCCCTCCTCTGTCTATCTGGTCCACGCGATCATGGGGGAGGGCGTTTTTGGAACAGTGATGAAGTGCTTTAAAGAAGAAACAAGAGAAATAGTGGCTTGTAAGGTCATCAAGACAAGATACGTGACATTTGAGACCAAGAACGAGGTAGGACACCAGTGCTTTGTGAGGAAATTTAGTTTGCTGTGAGATTTAAAGTTTCTGTATTAACCTAAAATGTAACTTCTCATATTTTCCAGTTGAATGTACTCATGAGACTGAGGGAGTTTGATGCTGATAGATACAACTTTGTTAGATGCAATGATGCGTTCATCTTCAAAAACCATGTTTGTATCGAGTTTGAAATGCTGGACATGAGTCTGCAGGATATGATAAACGAGAGGCCTGAAAGCTCATTCACCGTGAAGGAAATCCGGCCAATCTTATACCAGGTATGCACCACTTCCGTTCACACTGAAACCATAACCATTGATTTTAAAGAGGCTTCCACTGGCAGATTGAACATTTTTCTGTTTGACCACGCAACAAACTTTAAAGGTGATATAGCTAAAGGTTTTTCACCGAAACAATCATTTTGAAAAAATAATAATACATCCACAGAACATCTAGAGTGCAGAATAAAAGTATTAATTTTACTCAAATTTTTTATAGCATATAAATGATTGCTTTATCAATTTTGATCTAAAAAGTAAATATTTACATCTGATTACCATGCCAATGTCGGGATTCTTTGCTGTTAGCATTAGCTCCAGAGTTGCTAGCTTGATTGCTATTTGTAGAAATAGCATAATAGGGACTCAGAGTTGAACCGCTGCTCTTCCACATTGAGAGCAGCCAGATGAGGTGGCCTGGTGATCAGGTCCGGAAGCCTCCTGGACACCTTCCTGGTGAGGTTTTCCAGGCATGCCTCACCAGGTGGATGCCCTAGGGAAGACCCAGAACACACTGGAGAGACTACAGCCCAGTCCCAATGTTCCCCCTACTTAAAACCACTGTTGTCTCTTGTAAACTGCTGAAAAGCCTTCACATGCTTTTCATTAGTATTTTAGTCTAGCTAGCGTGGCTAGTCTGGCTAACGTTACAAACAACTGTGTTATCTGTACATATGTATATTTGTGAGTTTTCTTCTCCGAGTCCTGTCGCTCTTCGGGGGTTGCTATTGTTGTTTGATTCGGTATGCAAATAATGACGTAAAGCTCTCTGGGGAATTTCCTCTGGCCTTTCTCGGCAAATCCCTCGCTCTGAAGGGCTAGATTCATACCCCCTACCTCTTGTTATGTCCACTATCCCTACATACAAAGAGGAACTGGGACAACACTACCTTCATGGGAATGCGCAAAATTTAGGGGTGGGGCTAAAAAGTAGGGCTAAGGGGTGTATTGGGATGGGCCCTGTGTCTCTCAGCTGGCCTGGGTATGTCTTGGGATTCCTCATGGGGAGATGAAGAAATGGGCAGTGAGAGGGAAGTCTTGGCTCCCCTGCTGAAGCTGTTACACCTGTGAATTGACCCTTGATCAGAGATGGGGAACTCCGGTCCTCGAGGGCTGGCATCCTGCAGGTATTAGGAGTTTCCCTGCTGCAGCAAACCTGACTCTAATCAGTGGGTAATTTTGCAGAATTTGATGTCATATTCGACACATGTCACAAAGTGTGTTGCCACAGCGAAACTCTTAATACCTGCAGGATGCCGGCCCTTGAGGACCGGAGTTGCCCACCCCTGCCCTAGATGAGCAGCTGGAAATGGATGGATGAAAATACCAGTCTGTCAAATGTGCAGTAATTAACCTTCTATCATTTATTTGTGTCTCCAGTTGGCCATAACTCTCAGGTTACTCGAGTCTCAAGGAATTGTACACACAGATCTCAAGCCAGACAACATCATGTTCGTGGACCATGTAAAACGCCCACTGAAGGTCAAAATGATTGACTTTGGTTTGGCCTGCTCCCCATCCTGGTTTGGACAGTGCTTAGTACTCCAGCCTCTTGCTTACAGGTAGGTACATAACAGCAGAACAACGTGGGGTCCTGTCACTATGCTTCCAGTGGATCATGCACCCTGGCTACTTTCCCACAGGGATACCCCTTTGGCTGACTGGTTGGTGTGCATGACTCTTACCTGGGAGGCTGGGGTTCAAACCTCGCTTGGGCCCTCCTCACATCCTGCCACAGATTTAACCAGCCAAAGCATCATGTTGACATAATGTGTTGTTGCTTTCATGTCCCACAGAGCACCAGAGAACATCCTTATAAAACCTTTTACATCTACACCAGCCACTGACATGTGGTCTCTTGGCTGTATCGCTGCTGAGTTGTTCCTGGGAGATCTACTGTTCCTTGGAACCGATGAATACAGCATGGTAGGTATTATCCTTCAAATGTACCCACTCTTTACAAGTAACATAATCACAAATTATTTTCTGGATTGCACGGGCAAATTCTACACGCTAAATTGGATCTTAGTAGATCCAGCCCTGAGTGTTGCATGCTTTATTGTGCTTCATTCATTACTTACTTGCCAGAAGTCAAACCGAGAAGTCAATACCAATCTTCTAATGAGCAATTATTAATAACAGCAGTTCCAGCTTAGCGTTGCATCCAGTTGACAGTGAAACTGCTAATTCACATAACAGAAATGTAATATTACTGGTTTTTGGCTTCTTAAGAGAGGCATGCAAGCTGTTTACTTCTCCCTTCAGTGTTTTAATCCAATGCGCATCTTTTATGTCTGACAAGTATAACTGACTCTGTGACTTAATGTACAGCTTCAACATATAATCCACATACGAGGACAGCTGCCACAAAGACTCCTGAGGGAATGCTCAAATACATCAGATTTTTACATCGAAAAGAGACGCAGGAGGAGAGGCTGGAGACGTCGATGGGTGCTTAAGGTACGGTTGTTGTCTTTAAACTGAGATGACCTTTCCTCTGCTGTTTCAAATATGTGACACTAACTGTGATTTAACGGTTTTCTCTTTAGACCCCCGAAGAGTATGGGATGACCACACAAATGGAAATCAATGCCAGAAATCTGGATGATCTCTTGAGGGTAAGACATCACATTTAACCCAGAAATTTCAGCATGCCATTAAAGATGAGGGCAGACTTACTGACTTTCAATTCTCATTCAGACTAAACCGATCTGCCATCTAACGGAAGAAGACAACGAGGCCGAACTCCAGGACCGGGAGGACTTTGTGAACCTTTTAAAGGAGATGCTTGATGTGGATCCAGACCAGCGGATAACACCAAGCGAACTTCTTCAGGATCCGTTTATAACCATGACGAACCTAGAAGACAAATATCCCACCAGCTTCTAGTAAGTATACTTCTGAACGTTTTGTTTTAAATTTCTCTCGTGTTGATTGATCAGTATAGTTTAACAATGTCTGATTTTCTTTCAGTTTCAAATCCTGCTGTGAAATGATGGAAGTTTGTCAAGGCCAGGACCTGAACATCATCCCCCTGGAGGAAGTTCCTGCTTGGCAGTTTCAGTGGGAGCATCCTCTTGTACTGGAGACGGCATCTTCCCTCTCCAGCAGCCTCTCCTTTCTGGAAAACAATGCAGCACCCCAACAATGTCAAAGTTTATCTAAAGTTAAGGAAGAGAAACCATCAGATTTCCAGTTATTAACCGGTGAAAAGGTTCCTCACAGCGCGAACGGGAAATCTGGGAAGAAAAGGTCAAGGTGGTGTTCTTTTGAATCTCTGCTACTGTCTAAAAGGTAAGTTTTATTTCATATTTGTTATATTTCTCTTACGTTGATAAAACTTTTTAAAAAATCCAACAATATATAATATTTGACTTTACAGAAGAATGGATGGGCCAATACCAAAGAAGAAAAAGATGAAGCTGGAAGATGATGTCACCGGTAAAGCAGGTAAGGCTGCACTCAGAAATGCACTTTCATTGGGATAGATTGGTTTTAAATCAATGAATGGGATTAGTAACGTACTGTTTCTGTTTTCATGCTTAGATTCACCCAAAGAGGGTCAAAGTGAGGCTTCATCAAAGAAAAGGCCCAAAGCAGCAATTGAAGAAACACACCAAGGGAGCAGGTAGGTATTAGTTGATGTGTTGCATTGTCCCATTTCAAATAAATAAAGTTAAAAGTTAATGTGTGATTCTTACATCTCTTGACTCAAATGTTTTAACACTGTTTTTTGTTGATTATTGCAGCGGTCCAGCAACCAGTCCTCCAACGAGAAAGAGGAAGAGAACAATGACGCCTGAAGCTTCAATTGAAACCTCAACCCCTGAGGTCGATATTAACCCTCAGAAGAAAAGAAAAAGGGAAACTTCAGAAGAACAGTCTGGAAACAGGTTGGTAATAACTTACTGTTTGTTTTTTTCTTTATGCATTCTGTAGAATTCAGACAATCGTAACAATATTTAACATTTGATCTTACAGAAGCCTGGAAAGGCCAGTTCCAGAAAGCAAAGAAACAGGAAAGGATGGACATTGTGCCAAAGCTGAAACAGGTATGTCTGGTTCCATGATCACAGTTATCCGGATTCACTTGTTTTATAACAGTTCAGAAGAAAACTGATTTAACACAAATGGGATCAATATTGTTTCTGTTTTTATTCTCAGATTCACCCAAAGACGCTCAAAGTGAAGCTTCATCTTTCACGGTGGAAAACAGGCCTCAAAGGAAAAGGACCAGAGCAGAATTTGAAGCTGCGCACTCAGAGAGCAGGTAGGTATTATTTGCTACTACTAGGGATGCACGATATAATCAGCATCCCATCGGAAATCAGCCGATATCAGCCTTAAATGTGAGTATCGGACATCGACCACTCCACTGATATTTAACCGAACAGCCCGCTGTTGCTAAAGTCTAACAAAAAACCCTTTTAATTAAAAATCCTCCTTTTTACAGACTTTAAAACTTCTAAAGACTAGAAGTGGGAAAAAATATCAATACAATGAAATATCACGATATTTTTATATGCTGATATCATATTGATATTGGAAAATGCAGCATTGATCTATTTTACGAATAAATTCTCGCTATATTCGATCATTCTGTCAGGAAATATCACGAGAATTCACTAAAATTTTACGATATTTTCATATGCCGATATATTGACATTCAAAAACATGTTATCGTTCTATTTTACTAAAAAAATCTTGCAATATTTCATCGTTCTGTTTTCAAATCTGGCGAGAATTCAGCAAATATTGTGAGATTTTGTAACAGAACAATGAAATCTCACGAGATTTTGTAAGGAAAATAGATCAATACAGCAGTTTTAAATATCAATTTCAAATCGACATATGTAAATATCGCAATATTTCAGTGTATGGATATTTTTGTCCACCCCTATTTTTCAAGGCGTCAGATGACAAAACTTTTATTTGCAAAGATTGTTTTTATTTTCAGGTTCAATATCGGTATCGATATCGGCCACATATGTTTTAAAATACCTGCATATCGAATATTGGCCAAAATTCCAAAATCAAGCATTCCTAGCTACAACTTAATGTTGCCGTCCTGACATCCTTTGACTCAAATGTTTTAACGCTGTATTTTGTTGATTAACGCAGCGGTCCAGCAACCAGTCCTCCAACAAGAAAGAGGAAGAGAATAATGACGCCTGAAGCTTTAATTGAAACTTCAACCCCTGAGGTCAAAATCGAACCTCAAAGGAAAACAAACATGGAGACTGATGAAGAACAGTCTGGAAACAGGTTGGTATAATTTACTGCTTTTTATTTTATTGTAATGTGTTGTTCTGTTGAATTCAGAAAATCTAAACAATATTTAACATTTAATTTACAGAAGCCTGGAAAGGTCAGTTCCAGAGAAAAGGGAAACGGTAAAGGATGGAGGTTCAGTCAAAGCTAAAGCAGGTATGTCTGATTCCAGGATCTCATGCAGGAATAATTTCTTTTAAATCAATTAAGAAAAAAGGAAATATTTAAAAAGGACAGAATTAGAAACTCACTGTCTCTGTTTTCCTGCTCAGATTCACTCAAAGATGCTCAGAATGAAGCTTCATCTTTCACGGTGGGAAACAGGCCTCAAAGAAAAAGGACCAGAGCAGAATTTGAAGCTGCAAACTCAGAGAGCAGGTAGGTATTAGTTGCTACTACTGTTCTGTTTTTGAAATCTCGCGAGAATTCAGCAAATATCGTGAGATTTTGTCACAGAACAATGAAATCTCGCAGAGATTTTGTGAGGAAAATCAGATCGAATGCAGCGTTTCCAAATATCAATTTCATGTCGAGCATATGTAAATAACACTGATATTTCAGTGTATGGATATTTTTATCTGCCCCTATTTTTCAAGGCGTCGGATGACGAATACTTTTATTTGCAAAGACTGTTTTTATTTTTCAGGTTCAATATCGGTATCGATGTCGGCCACATATGTTTTAAAATATCGGCATATCGAATATTGGCCAAAATTCCAATATCAAGCATTCCTAGCTACAACTTAATGTTGCCGTGCTTACGTCCTTTGACTCAAATGTTTTAACACTGTATTTTGTTGATTATTGCAGCGGTCCAGCAACCAGTCCTCCAACGAGAAAGAGGAAGAGATTAAGGACGCCTGAAGCGGTGAAACGTCAACCCTGAGGTCGATATTAACC